>JARCFY010000014.1:27640000-27870000 GCA_029233225.1 Lepidodactylus listeri
TGTGCTCATAGCTTGATCTAGCAGATGGCAAATCGTGAAATTTTATGAAATTATTACGCCAGTGAGGTGTTTTGAAAAGGAGCAGCTGTGCAGGAGATGGGACGTTATAAACACACACAGGTGTTGGCGTCTCCCCCACTGCCAGCCGCAACATTAAAAAAAATTAAATTATAAACAAACAGGCAAATGTTGTAATCTCTCTCCCCGACATACTCCTTCCAGGGAAATTGCTTAAACTAAGCAAAGAATCCAATTTTAATTTGCATAAAATATTTATCAAGGCCTTCTGCAAATTTCCGAGCTGCTCCTTTCGGGCTGCCAAGTTTAAAATTGCTAAGACATACAGAGGTGCGGTGGAGAAACAGGCGAGAAACCCAGGAGCCAAACCTTGGATGACCACTTCAGTCTGGCACAGAGGGGCAGAGAGAAGCGCTAATAGAGGAGAGACGAACGGAGCCACCTCCCTAACACGCAACTGTTTGCACACATACATGTACAGATATAATTTGCAACCAGATTGTTTTCCTCATTATGTTTTTATTTCTACCCAAATTGTTAATTAGGCAGTTAGAAGTTGTTGCATTGTGTTCTGTTTTGTTTTTAGTATATCAAGATTAAGGTGGAACTGAAACCATTTACCCCGTTTCACATTCGTTTTTGTGAGTGCCGAAAAGCACTTCCTGTTTTCTGACGTTTTTTCAGCATTCGTTGCAAATACATTTGCGTTGTTTCGATGCTGTTTCCACCACAGGCCTTTTCCTATCTTCTTTGCCCTCCCAGGCCTCCAGTTCATTTGTCCACAATGCCAAATGGTGGGAGACACCCATGTGAGCTAGATCAAGGATGTCACTGAGCCACATGCCAGTACTGCCAACCTCAAGGTGGAGCCTGGAGTTCTTATGAAGTTACAGCTGATCTCCAGGCGACAAAGGTCAGGAGAACCTCTGGAGGAAATGGCAGCTCTGAAGGTGGACTCTATGATATCACATGCTTGCTGAGCTCCATTCCCAGGCACCGTCCCCGAATCTCCAGGAATTTCCCAAGCCAGAATTGGCACAAACCTAGCCACGCAGCAACCCTAGCCACAGCTCAGAGGATGATGTCACAGATGCTTGGCTTGCCACAGGCAGTCAGATTAAATGGCAATTGGGGGTTACAAGGAAGTAAAATGAGGCCAAGAAAGAAGCCAGTCAAGGCAGAAAGAGCTGCAGGAGACCAATGAGACCATTATGTTTTTTTTTTAATTTACTTCGCACAGTTGAATGTGCTGCTTTCAAAATGAAAACTAAGACTAGAGAATATTTGGTGCTGCTCTTGTTCAAGCTTCTAGTCCTCACTTTCAATGTTCTCTGCATACCCTAGTAGTCCTCTCCCCTTTTCAGTCCACATTTGTATCTAATTAAGCAGGTTCTTATTCATCAGTCACAAGCTGTTTCCTCTCCATGGGAACATAAATACTGTCAGGTTGCATCATACCAAAAGTCCATCATGCTGAGCAGCCTCTCCCGACTGTTTCTTGCCAATGCCCCAAAAGAACCTCCCAAGCCAGACAAGATGGAGGTAGCCACCCACTGTAGTTTAGCTCAACACCTGGTAAGTAGAAATACCTGGGCTCTCTTCTTCATTCATATCTTCCTAACCACATCCTGACTGGCTCCAGGTAAAGACCATTCCAGTCGCACACACTCCTTCCCCCTACTCCTGAATCACAGAAGGTATGCTGTACCTTGCAAACACAGTAAACTCTTCTCCATGTTTACCACCAGAAGGATGCCCCCAAAGGCCCACAAACAAGAGCTCAGAGGCCAAAGACACACCCTGTTGTTGCCCCACGGCAACTGGTATTGAGGCCTGTATGAAGGAAGGGTGTGTACAGGGTTTCCAACCACAGGTTGGGAAATTCCTGGAGATTTGAGGGGTATATAATACCAAACAGTCTGCCCTCCAAGGCAGCCATTTTCCCCAGGGGAACTGATTTCCATAGACTGGAGATCAACTGTAATTCCAAGAGATCTCCAGTCCCCACCTGGAGGCTGGCAACCTTACAAGATGAATCGACAGGAAATGACAGTGGCACCAGGTAACAACACTGCACAGGCACAAGGAGGCCTATGGGTTTCCCAGGAACTGCAGGAGCTCAAAGCCAGGGCTCCGGCCCACAGCCCGGAAGGGTTACAGTTCAAGCCCATCCAAAGTGGGTGACCTTCCCTCTTGAAGAGCAGCCCAATGTGCTAATCGATTCCGTAAACTCTTGTCTGTGCACAGCATATTAGTCTGAAGGGAATCTAGTCCTTTCCGTGTACGTTTCCCTCCATTATCTACCCTTGGAGCACCAGCGAAAGGAATTATAATTGACTCAGAGCAAAGAGATTGATGAGCCTCCGAGTTAACCTAGCAATTCTAATGGGGTTGCCTCCACCTCAGTGACCACACATCCAATATGCAGATTGGCCATCGGTGTCCTTAGGGGGAGTCAAGGCTCCCACACTCCGATTTGGATGCAGCTGGCTGGATGGGAGCTCCGCTGGATGCAATGCTGGATTTGCATCTCCCTTGCCGAGTCTCCCTTTGGAGTTGACACCTCCCCCCCCCAGTAAATGAATCCCTTTCATATTGTCAGGAAAAACTGGGGCCAGAACCTCCTGATCTGTACTTCTTTCCACTTTGTTTTAATCCAGTCTTTCCTCTCAAAGGAACTCACAACAGCATACTTGGTTTATTTATTAATTAAATTTATATCCTTCCCTCCCACAACAGTGCTTGGAGCAGTTTACAACGTGGAAATATAGGTAAGACATCAAAACCACAAATGTAAGCAATAGATCATAGAATAATAATAATAATAATACTCTAATGGACAATAAACCAAATAAAACTGCAGGGAAAAAACTAAAAGGTATATCGAAATAGTAACAATATTAACTTCATTTCTACCTAAAAGAATCAACTGTACTAAAAATTAAAGACTAATAAAACCACAAAGTAAAGAAACTCTAATAAAAACATGGCCTTCTAGAAGGGACTGCAAGAAGGCCATCACTCAGAGGGCAAATTGGGCTCCCAGGACCAGGGAGTTCCAGAGCTTGGGGGCTACAGCAGAAAAGGTCTAGCCTACATGCTCACCACAACTTCACTTCATGGTAGGCCAGCATGAAGAGAAGATCAGCCCCAGAAGACATTGCAACTCATACAGATACAAACATTTCCTCAGACCCCCTGGTTGAAGGCTTTTTTTTTGGCGGGGGGGGGGGGGGAGAACATTAGCACTTTGAAGACCATCCAGAAACAAACTGGAGAGTCCTAATCAGAAACTGTCACTACTACAGTACACTGGCACCATATCACTACACCATGGGAAATACAATTGGGGGAATACAATCCCTTGTGTGGAGTCCTTGTTGGAACCTTGGCTGCTGCACTCTGTACCATAAACTAGCAGGGAGCTAGTTACCTCAGGAATCCTTGGATTAGGCCACATCTGAATATCAATAATATCTGAAACAAAACCGGGATAATACAATTTTCAGAATGCCATCTTTATTGATTTTTGTGATTTTAATTTTTTTTTTTAGAATTTTAAAGTGATCACTGGCATAATTTTCATGTTGTAACCCACCTTGACCCTGTTTGCAGGGAGGATGGGATAGCAATTAAAGTAGTAGCTCTTGGAAAGCTCTCCGCATTCTGTGAGACAGAGTTCCTTACAATTAACTATCAGAAAACCAAGATAGTTGCTTTTGGACATAGACCAAAAATTTGGTCCTGGTCAATAAATGGCCATCGCATCGAGCAAGTTAACAACTTTAAATATCTTGGGGTAGTCCTGCAGGCCAAGGGTTCTAGACTTCAACATAGCAAATATGCTGCGGACAAAGGAGAAAGATCTGCAAATAGTATCGCAAAATTTTATCACTCTCAAGGGAGGTCATATGTTCCTGCAGCCCTTAAATTATACAAAGCCAAGATGCTAGCTCAGTTGTTATATGGTTCATTCTTGGGGCCAGCCAGTTCCTGCTTCGCACCCCTTGAAAGAGTTCAGTCTAAGTTTCTAAGAACTATCTTACAGTTCCTAGATGTGTGTCAAATGCAAGGGTAAGACTGGAGACAGGCTGCCTAAAGGTTGAAGCTTGGGTCGGTATTTTATCAATATATATCTGGCTAAAGGGGCATCTCAACCCACAAGGTTTATTCCCCCTGATCCTCTGCGACGATTTTCAAACAAATTGGTTCAAGTCTGTTCAGAGTTATTTATTGAAAATAGGTCTTTCTCCTCAGGTGCTTTTATCTTTGGGAATAGACCAAGCAAAAACTCTAGTCAAGCAGAGAATCGAGGATATAGAACGCCAAAATGATCTTTCCAGCATACAAAACATTACGATGCGGGCAACTATTAATAATACTGTGGGTCCAGCCAAGTATTTAACATCTCTTGAAGTAAAAGGGTTTAGAAGAGCCTTCACCTTGGCTAGGTGCTCTGTCCTCCCTTCTGCAGTACTTGAAGGAAAATACAAAGATATTCCCTTCACGGAAAGGCTTTGTACTTGTTCATTAAGGGAGATTGAGACAACAGAGCACATGTTCTTTAGATGTCCGTATTATAAAGTAGTGCGTAATAAAATCACTATGCTGACTGATCAATTGCTGGGCCTCTCCAAAAAAGACAGTCTCGAGTGTCTCCTATCTGATAGAAACTCTAAGATTACCCATCAAGTAGCTAGTTTCTGTATGGAGATAATGAGATCACATAAACTCTATGGTAGTTAGTTTAGTAACAGTAGCTCGTTATTGGAATAAATTCTAATTTCTCTTTAATGCCTTACTGATATGTTTAAAGTCTGGAAATACTGTATGACTGTTCTAAGGTATGGGTAAGCATTAGACGGAGGAGTAGGATGAATTTTAACAATTTTAACAATTTTAACCAGCATAATAGTCCATGTCTATATTTATAATATGTATCTAATTTTAACATTTACTAGGGATATGTTTTATTGGCCAAGTTCCATCTTATAAGTTCCCCATATTGTGTAAACTATGGAATTGTTTTATGTATTTTCTGGTCAAATGATCGTAGCAATAAAGAATGAATGAATGAAGTAGTAGTAGTAGTAGTAGTAGTAGCAGCAGCAGCAGCAGCAGCAGCAGCAGCAGTAGTAGCAGTAGTATACCAGCCAAAGTTTCTGAACTGTTTTCAAAGGCCACCCTAAGCACAGTATACTACAGTAATCTATATCTCTAATAGCCAAGTCGCCCCCTCCGTGTGGATATCTAAATCCACGCGGGGGGCACTTGGGGGGCAGGGAGATTATTCTGCACATGGGGGGAGTCCCCACATGTGCAGAAAAATCTAAAATGTTTCAAAAAATATTCGGGGGATATTTAAATCCCCCGAAAAGTTAAAGAGCGTTCCTTGCACATGCACAGGGAACGCTCTGGGAACTGCCGGGGCAAGCGGGGCAGGGGGGAGAGAGATTGGGGAGGCCCGTGGCTCTGCGCCATGCAAGCCTCACCGAGGCACATGGGGGCTGGGGGAGAAAGGTTGGCAAGGCCTGCATGGCGCAGAGCTGCAGGCCTCGCCGGGGGGGGGGGAGAAAAGTTGGCGAGGCCTGCAGCTCTGCGCCATGCAGGCCTCACCAGGGCAGGGGGGAGAAAGGTTGGTGAGGCCTGTGCAGCACAGAGCTGCAGGCCTCGCTGGGGCAAGCTGGGGCAAGAGGTATAGAAAGGTTGGTGAGGCCTGCAGCTCTGCACCATGCAGGCCTCGCCGGGGCAACCAGTGGCGGACGGGAGGGGAGAGGAAGCCTTACCTTGGGCTGCTGCTCTACTGGTGCTCCTTCTCTCCCCGCCCCCCCCCCCCCCGGTGGGTCCCACAGGTCCCACCTCTTGTCTAATTTGTTTATTTATTTATTATTTTACATTTATACCCCGCCCTCCCCGCGAACAGGCTCACCTAATTTAGATGTTACCAAGTTGTGTAGAACTAAGGCCAGTCCACCATTTCCAGGGATAGGTGCAGCTGGTTAACAAGTAAGAAAATGGCACTCTTAACTTTCTCCATGACCACTTTCTCAAGCAGCAGGGCAGGATCCAGAAGCATCCCCAAGCTTCAAATGTGTTCCTTCAAGGGGAGTGCTACTCCATTCAGGACAAACTGTACTCCCACTCCTGGCTGAACTTTTTCCTAGACCAAAACTGCATCCATACTTTATTGGATACTGTGCTAGCACTGTGCTATAACAATCGTAAGCAACAATCTATGCAACCAAGAAAATGCAGTTGCAAATCACTTCTATTGCACAATGATAGTGCAATATCCAATGATGCATGGATGCTACCCAATAGTACCTGCATCTTGTTTGGCTTGAGCCTTAGCTTGGTTGCCCACACCCAACCCTCTGCTCACCAGCTTAGGGTCTCCAGTGCCTCTCTGAATGCAGATGGTATTGGGTTTCATCAGTATGCTGATGGTGCTGAACTCCAGATCTCTCAAGGACCTCCTCCCAGCAGTTTCATGTAGATTTTAATAAGGATGAGAGACAAGATGGAACCCTGAGGCACCCCAAAAGCTAAAGGCCAATGGGTAGAGGAGGCATCTCCCAGAACCACCTCCTGGGACCTATGAGGCAAATAGGACTAGAGCCATTGCAAAATAGTTGCCGCCCACCAAGCTCAGGATCTTTCAGAAGGAGAATATCATGGTCAGAAGATGCTGAGAAAACCAGCAGGGATCCACTCAGCACAGATCACCTAACAGGCGGAGCAAGACAGTTTCTGTCTCAGGACCAGGACAGAAGCTAGACTGAAAGGGATCTAGGTAACCAAAGGCTTTGGAGTCTAGTAAAGAGTCTCCAGAAAGAAGGTGTTTAATTCTTTCTTTCTGTTCCTCTTCCATGTTTGAAATAGCTTCGCTGAAGTGGCAGTTAGTTCTGGCGAGGGATGGGGGGATAGGGTTACTAGATCCAGGGTGGGGAACTCCTAGAGATTTGGGTATTGAGCCTGGGGAGGACAGGGACCTCAGTGGGACACAGTGCCATAGAATCCACCCTCCAAAACATCTATTTTCTCCAGGACAGCTGATCTCTGCAGTCTGAAGATAGGGTTGCCAGACCCCCAGTCTGGGTGGGGGTTAACCCAATTTTTAGGGCTTAGATTCGCTGCTGGCCAACTGGCCGGCGGGGAAGGCCCCACTCTCAAACAGGGACATTGTCGGGTGACATCCCCAGATGTCACCCAGCAGTGACATCATCACGTCGCCGACGTCGGGGGAGTGACGCTCTAGTTTTTGTGCAAACTCTGTGGTTTTGAAGCCAAAAAATCATGGAGTTTTACCCAAAACCTAGAGTGTCACCCCCTGACGTTGGCGACATGATGACATCGCTTATGAGAGATGCCACTGCATTGCGCATGCAGCAGAAAATCCTGGAAGCCCCCCACACAATCACAGGTAGGACCTGGCAACCTGATCTGGAGATGAGCTGTAATTCTGGAGGATACCCAGGTCCCACCCAGAGGCTGGTGTTCCTAATACATTGTGTCTTCACAATAACCCTGTGAGGTAGGTGACTGGCCCACAGTTCTCCCAGTGAGCTTAGTGGGGATCTGAACAGAAGTTGCCCAAGTCCTAGCCGATCGTTCTAACCACTGCACCACACAAGGGCCACAATTATCCTGATAGAAATGCAAGACTTTGCTGTGCAATCTGAGTTCACACATACTGAATCTGACCCAACTTGAACCGTAATGCCCCTATAATGATCAACCAGGGCAGGGGCACCCCATGCTTGGGGGGAAGGAAAGCATGCTTGAGCCTTGCTCACTCCTGTTTGGGGAGCACAGCGTCCATTCCAGCCCCACGAGAGGAACATAAGAGAGCAGGCCCTCAAATGCAAAGTGCTTGGGAGGTTGTGCGTCTCTTTGGAAAGAAAGCAGAAGGTTTTGAGTGCTTCTCAGGCCTCTTCCTGACTACATGAAAGCCATTTATCTTGTCTGTTCTTTCTTTTTCAATTCCCCCCTACAGTTGTTTTGAATCTCTTTTCTCTCACTTGCTCTTTTTCATCTTGTTTTTAATTTGTTATTCTCTTTGTGGGCAATTCTTTTTGTTTTTCTATATATATATATATATTCTAGTTCACAAAAAAGCCTCAATTTTTATTCCCAGTCATGCCTTATTAACATGCAGACCTTTGATCTTATTTTAAAGGATTTATAGGGCTGCAGTTTCATTATTCAAGTTTCCTTCCCTAAAGTTTTTGCTTTTTTATTTTTTTATATATATATTTTTTAGAAATCACAGAGACAGGGAAGGCTTTACAGAAAACAGAATTGTTGCTTACAATGTCGCCTTTTAACTACAGTTGCAAAAGGTAACTCTAGTGGGAACTTTGTAAAGGAACCTTTTTAACTTTTGAAACTATTAACCTTGGAAGTTTTGTACAATATCAAAATATTTCTTTTGTTTCAGATCACATCCACATTTCACACATTTAGATGTGAGGTTCTACCTGCTTAGAAGAAGAAAAATAGAGAGAGAGCCCCAAGAGAGGGAATCCTTCTTCGTGCCAGGCAGTTTCACTTCTAAATAAGCTTTGCTAAATTGCCAGATACACGGCAGTTCCTTAGGGGCAGGTGGTAGTTTCTTAGGGGCAGCTCAGGACTGTACCAACTTGTTGCATGACTGTACCAGGTCCAAGACTCATCTTGCCTTCCAGGAACTGGAGAATCCCCTTTGCAGCACACGTGGAGCCACATTTGCCATAGCCTCTCTTCTCTGTCCATAAGACTACTACTATTATTATCATCATATGGCCTTGTGGGTAGTATAGCCAGGAGATCCTAAGATTGTCTGGCAGCCAACAGTTCTAGCTCTTTTAGCCTTATGCACCCCGAGGTGGCGAGCTAGACTTCTTTTTTTAAGGCAAGAGACATTTCAGGGGTGGTTTGCCATTGCCTGCCTCTGTGTCACAACCCTGGTATTCCTTGGAGGTTGCCCTTCCGAATACTAGCCAGGGCCAACCCTGCATAGCTTCCGAGATCTGACAGGATCAGGCTAGCCTGGTCTATGCAGGTCAGGGCCATAAGACTACTATTTATTTAAGACTCAGTTACTGCCAAGGGCAGAAATGCTGCCACCAGCTCTGCCTCTCCCTGCACATTAGTAGATTTCTTCCCTTGGGTTTAAATATTTCACTTTTGGGTGAGGGTGGCAATACTGTAAGCCACCTGGAATCCACACTGAATGGCGAAAAGCAGGTTAAAAACGCCCAAATAAATAAATAATCCTCTGTACGGTAAGACAGCCTCCTACAATCCCCAGAAGTCCATGTATCACTCCTGCATCAAAAGATCTGCACTGGCTGCCTGACATTTGTGGGCACAGTTCAGAGTTCTGGTTCTTACCTTGAAAGCCCTAAATATTTAGGTCCCAGGTACCTTCTTCTCCACTATCCATCTATCTTCATCTCAAGCCTTCTTCTGAATGCCTTCATCTACAGACAGACATGATATGGGTGGCAAGTTGCAGCCAGAGCAGGGGGTACCCTTTATGTGGCATCGTCTTCCCCTGACAATGTGTTTGGCACCCTTAAGTAAAGACAACTCCCCCCCCCCCCCCCAAAAAAAAGGCCTTTGATTTGCAAGACCTGAGCAAGGCAGTTAATGATAGGACTTTAGGAGATCATTCATTCATAGGGTCACCATAACTCGGAAGAAACTTGAGGGCATGTGCAAAGACAACTTTATTTGCCAGCAGTCTGGGTCTTCTGCTGGCTTGCTGTTATTATTTTTACTGTGGATTTTAATGCTGGTATTGGTTGTTTTACGGTTTGATGTCATTTGGTTGTTTTAAATTGTGCGGTTCTAAATTTTTTGCATTATTGGTAATCTATTATAAATGACCTTGAATGGTTTTCTAGAGATCTGGCCAAGAAATAATCTAAATACTGGGAGCCAGTTTGGTGTAGTGGTTAAGTGCGCGGACTCTAATCTGGGAGAACCGGGTTTGATTCCCCACTCCTCCACTTGCACCTGGCTCGATGACCTCGGGCAAGCCATAGCTCTGTACCAGCTGTTCTCTCAAGGACAGCTTGGGAAAAAGCTCTCTCAGCCCCACCGACCTCACAGGGTGTCTGTTGTGGGGAGGGGAAGGGAAAGGAGTTTGTAAGCCGCTCTGAGACTCCAAGTGAGTGAAGGGCGGGGTATAAATCTAATCTTCTTCTTCTTCTTCTTCTTCTTCTTCTTCTAAATACATAAACGAACTAAAGAAGAACCTCCACCTCAATAGTGTTGCATTTCCAGGCTGAAATCCTGGCCCACGGGAAATCCAACAACAGCAGCCCAGCAAGAGTTTGCAACCAGCATTGGGACACCGGTCCCTCCTGCTGGGGTTTCACTGCTGCTTTCTCTTATCATGGCAGCCTTTCCCCCATTCCCATATGCCCCATGAGCCCCAGCCTTTTCAATCTGAATCATGTAAAGAAACATCCTGAGTCCTATTACCTGTCTTCCCTATTTATTTTATTACATTTATTCACATTTTTGTCAGTAATTTTGCTTCTCCACTTTTCACGGTTTTGGAGATTTGTTTGTATAACGGATGCATATACAATTTTAATATACAACCCATATGTACAGATCAGTCATTTACACGGGAATGTGTGTGTTTGTGCACACACGTGCTGATTTACTTATGCACGAACAATGTTGAAAAATTTGTTGTTGGGCGAATACGATGCAAGGAAACAAAATGGCACAAAGAATTGCGGTTTCGGTTTGCGCACGAGAGAAGCAAAGCTGAAATAGGGACTTCTGGGTGGAAATGCCAAGAATGAAACATTTGAAACTATCCCTAGTTTTGAAAGAGATTATACCTCCAGTTCTGGTTGTTTAAAAATAAGGATTTATGAAAACAGCCTTATTGAAGCTATGTTGGATCCTTCCCAGATTCCTCAATTTGTGTGTTGAGAATTCTCTTAATTTGTTCTAATTTTCACTTTAGGAGAAAACCCTATGATGACTGAGACGTTTTATTAACGTACATCCCATCTTTCAACCTGAAGCCTTCGAGACACCATGTAGAATGAGAACGTGTTTTTTAATCCACGTTGAAATCATAGAACATGTAAATGCATTTGCAGAGTTAAAATCATTAAAAGCAGAAAAGAAAAAACAAAGAGACAGATGAAAAACCATTAAAAGTATTAGAGTACGGCGCAGATGTTGGTGAGCTGTTAATGAAGATGGGACAAGACACAGATGCCTATGGAAGCTTTTCAGAGTCTCATTACCATCACAGACAAGGCCCTCTCTTTGGAATTGGGAACAACATTTCTGGAGGTAGGCGTTACATAGAGAAAAGAGATAATGGGGGGAGGGGAATCTCCCAGAGGAATTTTTACCAGCCTTCACAAGATAAACTAAAAGTTCCTCAAAAGTTTCACCTGAGCAGGAAGCTTCAAACTGGCTTTGAATTTCCCCATAACTAATATCCATTGCCATGTGCAGAACCCCTCTGCGGAATTCCACTGGTTGTTAGCAAAACTTTCCTTCTCCTCTTCCTCCTCGCAGAAATTTCAGCTCAAGGGAAAACCCCTTTGAAATTCAGTTTAAATTTAGAAGAAATGTTTGTGATGGCTCTAGACCAGGGGTGGCCAAACTGCGGCTCGGGAGCCACATGCAGCTCTTTCACACATATTGTGTGGCTCCTGGCAGGGCAGCTGGGGAAGCAAAGGGGAGGCCTGCCTGCCCTATCGGTCTTCCCTTCCCCAGCCAGTGTTCCCCTCTTGGGTAGGCTTGAGATGGGGGAAGCAGAGAAAGAAAGAAATCTTTAACTATAAATGCATTCTCAAAGCCCCCCACCAGCCTATAAATATCATTGGATAAATAAATATCATTATCAATATCTGTTTTTATCCCTTTTTTTGGCAGTCTTGTTTAATGTTAATAAAAAGCAAATTTGCGTATTCTTCAGTAAAAACGTGTGTAATATTTGTTCATGTCTTGTGGCTCTCAAACATCTTCATGTCTTGTGGCTCTCAAACATGATGTTTATTCTGTGTGGCTCTTGAGCCAAGCAAGTTTGGCCACCCCTGCTCTGGACCCTTCCCATTTCAACCTTAAAGCACTCCTGGAGCATTCTGGGATGGGATTTTATCTCTTTGGAGGGAAAGCCATGAAGGGGGAGCGAGTAAGACCACAGCTGAGGTCATGAAAGACTAACGCCGGCCTCCCAATATGGTGGAGGCCACCTACATCCTCCTTTCAATTCCTCCACCTTTGGCAGCCCCTCAGTACAGAATCACTTTCTAATGAGCACAACAAAGTGATAACAATTAATGAGGAAGCAAACCGTTTATTTCAGAGCCCCCTAATTAACATTATCCCAAGCATTCTCTCCATGCTCTTTTGATGTCATAAAACATGCGGGAGCTGTAAATGAGCTGTTTGCACATTAACACTGCCGTGCCCCCCGCACCCCTCCCCCTGTTAGCCGGGCATTAAACCAAACCACAACACTGGCTGTAAGTTAAAGGCCGTGCTTTTATTCGCAACAAAACAAGATAAACAAATTACAGGTGTTTCAGCCGTAAACAACGAGTTCTGGCAAGCCAAAAAGCCTTTAATAAAGCTTTTGCTCTGGGGTTACCACATACGGCCGACAAAAGGCATGCATATGCTCATGAATGGGGTTACACCAAAGGGGGTATTGGTGTAGTAGTTCAAGTGTTAGGAGAGCACTGTAGAAAGGAACTTGGCAGATTGCAAAATCCAAGTCCCACAGCAAGATACTCCATCACTTTATCTAATAGGAAAGAGGCTGACCCGCCCCCACCCCCAGTATGGATAAATGGAAAATGAGGCCACCCAGAGACAAGGTGGGGGTCCCTACCTGCTCACAGGACTCTCCAGGTATACAGAAAAATATGATTTTATAAATAAACCAAAATGAGGTGGAAACTCTTAAAAACTGGTCTGATGAGGATTGAGCAAACTATACAGAGTAAAGAATGATAAAAGCTGCTGGGCCTGGGAGTAAGTTAGATGGGGGGAAACAGGGTGGGAAATTAGCTGGTTCAAGCACTTGCAAGCTTAAAGAGTTTGGGATGGGGAGATTGGGGGGGGGGGGTGTCCAGATTTTTTTCTCTTCCCTCCGACAGTTCATCACAGGCTCCCAGCTTCTATATATCTATTATATTCATATCCTGTCATATTCCAAGAAGTTGCTTTCCCCACCTCCATTTTACTTTCCAAGAATCCTGTTAGATTGAACACATGAAGCTGCCTTTTACTGAGACAGACCTCTGGTCTATCAAAGTCAGGATTATCCACACTGACTGGCAGTGGCTCTCCAGGGTTTCAGGTAGAGGTCTTTCCCATAGAGATGCCAAGGACTGAACCTAAGACTTTCTGCATGTATGGTAGATGCTCTATCACTAATACATGGCCTCTGAGAAAAAGAGCTTGAACCAGGGACACCCAGTGCATTTCATGCTTCAAGATGGACTTGGATAAAAATGTGGAGCAGAGGTCCATCAGTGGCTATTAGCCACAAGGTATAGATAGGAACTCTCGGTCTGGGGCAAGGGATGCACTGTATTCTTGGTGCTTGGGGGGGGAGGCAACAGTGGGAGGGCTTCTAGTGTCCTGGCCCCACTGGTGGACCTCCTGATGGCACCTGGTATTTTTGGCCACTGTGTGACAGAGTGTTGGACTAGATGGGCCATTGGCCTGATCCAACACTGGCTTCTCTTATGTTCTTATAATTTGGACCTCTCCCTCAGTCCCATACTCTAACCATTTAACAGCAATGGCTCCCACTTATAATTTAAGGACTCTTGACAGGTGATTTCTGGGAATCCCCCATCAAGGAGATTCTGTCATCTACTTGGATAGGCTGCTCCTTGTAACCTTAGACATGCTTTCCTAGATCAGACCAAGCTCCATTTAGTTTAGTATTCTGTTTCCCACAGTGACCAGCGAGATATCTCTGTAAGCTCAAAAGCTATTCCTTGCCCCCAGCTTCCAACACTCAGAGGTATATTACCTCTGAACACAGAACTTAAATTTAGCCATTACAATCTTCTAAAACATTATACCACACCAGCTTTATAATTCCATAAAAGAACATGAGAATTAGCAAATATGGACAACAACATTATCATTATCAACCCACCCCAGCTTACACTGGGCTCTGTGTGATGTACAAGGCATAATGCCATAAAATATACAGAAATATTAAAATTCCATATATAACTTCGTGAAAGAGTGAAGGAAGTCGGCAATTGAAGCATGACAGAGAAATGGTCTGTATTCATCAGTTTAATTATTATCACTCATGTTATGTCCACTGACCGCCACTGGGCACCAGCGGCAAATAGTCAGAGCTTGACTTCGAGAGACAATAGGGGGCCAGGATCCTAGACCACCACTAGCCCTCCAATAAGAACTGGGGTGGGAAATTCAAACCCACCAATAGGACTTTTGGGTGTGTCCTAGGAGTTGTATATAGTTGGCCACCTCGGCCGGTGTTGCATGCTTGTTGTGTACTCAATAAACCTATGCTGATCACTACGTCATAGTCCGGGCTTTCCATGCATCGAACCGAGTACACAATAACTCAAAAAAACCCTTCCCGGTCCAGCAACTACAGATGTGCGTACACACAGCCAGGTCTCCCTGACTAGTTTCAAGATGAGCAAAAGGAAATACTCTTCACAAAACACACAGTTAGTTTATGAAACTCACTGCCACAAGGTATAGTGATGGTTGGTAGTTTAGAATAGCTTTGAAAGAGGATTAGGCAAAGTCATGGAAGAGAGATTAATGGCTATTAGAAAAAAGAAGAAGAGGAGATTGGATTTATACCCCGCCCTTCACTACCCAAGAGAGTCTCAGAGCGGCTTACAAACTCCTTTCCCTTCCCTTCCCCTCCCCTCCCCTCCCCACAACAGACACCCTGTGAGGTAGGTGGGGCTGAGAGAGCTCTGAGACAACTGTCCTTGAGAGAACAGCTGGTACAGAGCCAAGGTCATCCAGCAGGTGCAAGTGGAGGAGTGGGGAATCAACCTGGTTCTCCCAGATTAGAGTCTGCATACTTAACCACTACACCAAACTGGCATGTTAGCCATGGTGGCTTAACAGAACCTTCATGGACAGAGGCAGTATATCTGTGACTACCCGTTGCTGAGAGGCAACAACAGTGAGGTACTTCGGCCTCCATACCTTCGTCATAGACTATTACTGTTTTTGTTATCTGCCTTTCTCACGGAACTCCAAGCAGCATGTATTGGATGTTTCCAGGAGATCTCCCTTCCAGGCACCGACTAGAACCAAACCAAAACTGCTGGAGTAAAAGTCCTTAAGGCATGGCTTGGGCCTTCTGAAGGAATGCACACGGCCCCAATGGGAAATGGCATGCTGGACTAGATGGGCCTTTGGTCTGATCCAACATGGCTCATAGAGGCCCACGTCAATATAAAGAGTGTGGTGTATTGTTAATGATATTTAGAAGTAGCAGTGGCAATAGTAAAACCAACAGGACAAAAGAAAATTTTCCATGGAGGGGAGAGAAAATGAATACTCAAGAGTTCAGCTCCCCAGTACACAGGGCACAGCCGAGTGCAATTCTGTGTGGCTTATCTTTTGGTCTACCCCATTTCTCATTAAATCCCATTTCTGAAGCACCACAGAGCATAAAACATTATGGTAATAATTGGCTTCTCTCCTGTATTTCAATTTTAAAGGCCAGAGATACACATACACACACACACACAGAGGCCCATGTGTGTGAAATAGCTACTTTAGGAGAACAGCACCCATCACCTTGACAACTGGGTCAGAGGCCACACGGCTGCAGTGCTTGCTCAGCGAGGTGTGAGAAATAAAGGAGGCCAGGGACAGAGGGAAGATACTTGTCTGACCAGCAGAGACACGGATATCACAACACAGTGCTTTTGGCGCACAAACAGAAGGTGCCTTTGAAATCCCCAGTGGGAGCTGTGTGGAGTTGGTGGGGAAAATGCATTTAACACTGCAAAGGTGGTGGTGGTGGAACCAACTCTGATTGATTTCAGTTTGGATTAAACCAATCGCTGAGGTGCTTGAATATCTAAGTTTATTTGCCTTACTGAGGTTAAAAAACAACAACAAAACAATGTGCCAGATTCCATTCTCTTCCTTATCCCCATCCACGTGGATTTTTTTTTCTTAGCCTAAATTTTTCTAAGGTGGCTTAATTCTCACCAAAGTGGAAATCTTGTTCTACACAAATGTGCATGCACACGAAAGCTCATACCTTGAACAAACCTTTGTTGGTCTTAAAGGTGCCACTGGACTCTAAATTTGTTCCAAAACAACCAAGCCAGTTAGTTCATTTGGTGACCAATAAGGAAACATCATTGTCTCCTAATGAGCTTTCATGGTTCAAAGTATAACTCACTCTTCTGCAGGATATAAATGGTAGGCTGCGCACTGTGTGGTGCCTTTGAAAGAAATCCTACGCAGGTCTACTGAGGGCTGCTTAATGAGGCTCACTTCCAGGAAAGTGTTTCTTAGGATTGCAGCCTTTGTGTTTGCACACATGTGATGGGCACATCAGCTCTGCATCTAGAGTTCCTGGGGAGGAAACTGAACCTCTTGTGGGGGAAGGAGAAGTGAGCATTAACTCATGAAAGCTCATACCCTGCCACAAAGTTTGTTAGTCTTTAAGATGCTACTAGACTCTTACTCTTTTCTGCTGTTACAGACAGACTAACAGGAATACCCATTTTGATCTATCTCCTTTGGGGGGGGGGGAAGGCAGACTACAGATAATAACAACAAAAACAAATGAACCAACTCAGCCCAACAACAGTAATAATAATAAGGAATGGTCTGGAAAGCCCCATTCCCCAAAAATGTCCTGCAGTCATTCCAGGTCTCCACCTGGCAAGGCAACTCTTCCTCTTACTCCCAGGAGTATCACCTTCTCTCTGGGTATTAATTGCTGTCACTAACAAATCTGAACGAGTATTTCTTGATGGAAGGATTTGTATTTCCAGCATTCTATACTGTGTTGCCGTTTAATAGCTCTGCATCTCCCATTTTGCTCCTACTAGCTAGTGCAGGCATGATCTATCACGCCTTTCACATTAAGTTTTGCACTATCATGCTTAAGGGATGAGGAGCTCAGCCACAGCCCCTCCCTTTACTTCTCTTCGGAGAGCCAGACCAAGATTTGAATACAGAGGTCAAGCTTTGGCACTGAAAATTTAAGGAAGTGTAATAAATAGTTAAAAAGAATACAGGTGGTCTGAACAAGCATCAGACTGAGCAAGGACATAAAGAAATGGTGAAATATGCAGTCGTCTAAACCCTAAATCTATACTTATCCTAAATGATGTTAAATTAGGATAGACTAGTATTTTTCTTGCAGTTGCAGCATTTAAAATCCTCCATTACCTTAATTCTTAGAGTTTAGGACTTCTCTTCATTATCCTTGACATGTGATCAGGATGTAAAGGTTTAGTTCATCATGGCTAGAGCCAAGAGTCAATGTAAGGGCAAGAGGTAAGACAGCTTCTCCCTCATGCCCTGAGATTTTATAATCTCTCTGTGGGACTCTGTCCCCTCTGGGGTCAATCCTGATCTTCCTGGCCCATGAGGAAAAGATACAGTCTAGCCTTTTAGCTTCCTCAGTGTGACAATCTAACAAAGGTGTTAGATGTTAAACATGTTGTCTCACTCCAGCCAAAGCCATTTACATCTGTAAGCACTGGAGTATTCAGTGTCTGGGGTTTCATGACACATTTCTGGCACCTTTTCTCTTTTGTCAGTGGTGGACTTGCAGCCAGAACATAGAAAGAGTGCAATCCCAATTACTAGAATATAAATGTGACCTCAAGGGTGGAGGGCATTTCTTCACTACTCAAGTAATTCATATTGAAAACAATTTAACATGGCATTCCCCAAAGCCAAAAATGAGGGACAGTAATTTACCAGGAACGTCATGATTTTTTGAGTTTATTTACAGTTTTTTTGCTGAATTCATCACATTTTTTCAGAAGAGAAGAAGAGATTGGATTTATACCCCATCCTTCACTATCCAAAGGGGCCATGGTGGCTCAGAGGTTAAGACGTTGAGCTGCAGACTGGAAGATCGGTAGTTTGGCATTTCAAGACCCTAGTGCCGCATGATGGAGTAAGCGTCTCTGGCCCCAGCTCCTGCCAACCTAGCAGTTTGAAAACAAGAAACTGCAAGTAGATAAATAGGTACTGCTTCGGTGGGAAGGTAACAGCATTCCGTGTGCCTTGGCATTTAGTCATGCTAGCCACATGACCACAGAAATGTCTTCGGACAGCGCTGGCTCTTCAGCTTGGAAACAGAGATGAGCACCGCCCCCTAGAGTTGGATTTGACTGGCTTTTGAGTAAGGGAAACCTTTACCTTTACCTTCACTACCCAAAGGAGTCTCAGAGTGGCTTACAATCTCCTTTCCCCTCCCCTCCCCACAACCGACACCTGGTGAGGTAAGTGGGGCTGAGAGAGCTCTTTCAGGAACTGCTTGTGAGAGAACAGCTCTGAGAGAACTTGTGACTGACCCAAGGTCACACCAGCAGCTGCATGTGGAGGAGTGGGGAATCAAACCCAGTTCTCCCAGGTTAGAGTCCATGCTCCTAAACTGTCTGTCCCTCATGCCCTAAAATTTTATAATCTCTCTCTGGGACTTTAATCTCACTCAGCCTACAAAAAGAGTCTAAATTGTGTAAATTAGGTAAAATCCCCCTATTTGACCTTCTTAGTGACACTTTGAGATAAACTGAAAGGGAGAGGCGGCCTAAGGTCACGCAGGGCACTTCAGGGTAGAGGGGGGATTTGAACCTGGATCTCCCCCTTCTAACCATTTCTTGAGTCACTCAGAGAATATCCAAGAGCTAATCTTGCATGACTCTAATCTGTAGAATTCTGAAAACACTTTGGGGGATCATATTCATTACAGTTTTAATCCTCTGACTGCTAGCATCTAACAACTGCATTTTTATCTCACCTTGCCTGCTCAGCGCAACATATATGGGTCTCCTTTCCTCCTTTTTAACTTCATAACAAACTTGTGAGGTAGTTAGGCTGAGAAGGAGGAATTGGCCCAAGACCACCCAAGAAGCTTAATGGCTGGAGGGGAGGCTTGAACCCTAGTCTCCCCCGTCTAAATATGACATCCACCTACATGTTCACTTGTAGCGTAAAGTGGTGTGCTCAATATAGACTGTACCATTATCTCCTAAGTAATCCATTAGGGCAGTTCTATGTCAGGATGGACAATTTCAGTATCAGAGGTCCAAATAAGAGAGGCAGCAGTTTGGGTGCAACCTTGGAAATACAACATATCCCATTCCAAAATCCATAATCCTGTTGGAAGTGAAGGATTTGGCACTGTCTCTTAGCCTCAGACTTCAGCGGGCGGACTGTAAGAGAGTCAGAGAGATAGGTGATCATCCTTCTCTTCTACTACTCTCTGATACTATCCCTTTGATGTGTAGATCGCTACTCTCAGGGAATCTTCCTTCCTTCCAGTCTGATACCTTCTCACCACACTATGCTAGCCTTCTCCATCTTGGCACCCTGAGGGTAGGATATGGTTCCTACATCTCTATCCATGCTAGCTAGTTAGACTAGATTAGAACCCTATCTCTCCTCTGTCCTGTCTAGAATGGAGTACCTTACAATAAAGGACTCATATTAGTTTTGCAAAGATAAAAGAGGCTCTGTGTGTAACTTTGCTTCTAGTCAGCATACACCAACCAGATAGACTCTGCTGCGTTATGTGCCTTCAGCACTTTGCTAACCAAATAATCCTTCAAAACCAAGGTGATATGAAAACAAAAAGGTGACAAGGTGATATAGTAATGCAAACCGACAAGAAATCAATGGAAATTCCTATTTAGGAAGGAAATCAATAGGAATTTTCAGAGCAAGAAGGAAAAGGGAAATGACCTGCCTTTAATTTGGACTATTTGCTCCTTTTAGCCTGTTGTTGTGGCATTCCCAGGCTTGGGAGGTAAAAAGGAAGTGATTTACATGAAAGATTCCCTGCATACTGTATTCCTGGAAGCCATCAAGGGAAGCACAGACACTTTCAGGGTGATGAAACTAAGACACAGTCGGGGGGGGGGGGGGGTTGCGGGCCAATGCAGGACTATTTATTTCTTTGTTTTAAACATTTATATGCCTTCTCTTCCTTGTCTTGCTTGAAGAGGCTCATAAAATAAAGCAAGATAAAATAAGAAAAACACAAATAGTTAAAACTCACAACCTGTACAAGCCTAGCCAATAAAAACCCAGAACACAAAATAGCATTTTAAAACCCCAGAAGCATAAAAACAGTATAGGAACCAGTGTGGTGTAGAGATCAGAGTGTCAGATTAGGATCTGGGAGATCCAGGTTCAAATCCCTACTCTGCCAGGGAAGCTGGCTGGGTGACCTTGGCCCAGTCACACACACTCAGGCTAATTTACCTCACAAGATTGTTGTGAGGGTAAAATGGAGGAGAGGAGAATGATGTAAGCTGCTTTGGGTTCCCACTGGGGATAAAGGCAGGGCATAACTGAAACTGATTGATTGATTGAAAATAGAAGCATAAAACCTTTGGGATATTTACATCCGGAGTCCTACCGTCACACAGGAGTACAGAAAGCATATAAGGGGTGTCTATGGAAGCTTTACCTCATTCAGGCTGGCAGCTTCCCAGAGCTTGGTCACATAAATCCCAGGATTGCAAAGCCTTTATTCCCAAGCAGCAGGCACTGCCCTGCAGTATCTCCTCTGCACCAGTAGCTCGAGGATTGTATAATAAGCTGGAGTCTTAAAAAACCTTTTGAAGCATTTGTGAAAATAATAGCAGATGTCCCACTATTAGGGGACAAAATTTCTTTTCTCTTCTTTTCTTTTTACTGAGGCACTCGGCCATCTATCTCATAAACTAACTGACCTGGTATCTTGATCAGAGGACCTTGAATACAGACATTGTAGGAAGGAAGCTGAGATAGAAAGTTGCCACTGGCTGGGAACCTACTGGGAGAAACTGGGGTGGGGGGGCAGGGACTGGCTTGCTGGTGTCATACCAATGCATGTCGTCACTTCTGGCACAAAACTGAAAGTGGCATCATCACATTGAGACAATGATCTAGGATTCATCCAAAAGTCCATGGTTCAACCATAGAGTTTGGGGATAATCCTAGAACATCATGCCAACACAATGTTGTTGCTTTCATAAAAAAATAGGTTGTGTTCACAAATAATCCTATATATATAAAAGCCCAATGTGTTGGCACTTTCTGGCTCTCCTATTGGCTATGCTGTGTGCTCCATCAGCCATTGGCCCATCAACCGCCACTCAAGAGTATTTGTGTGCCATTGTCTGGGTGCTGGGTCCGTTCCTCTCCACACCCACTGACAGAATAAGTTGCTTGGGCTAACTTTTTCCCCAGTGGCTGTTGCTAGGCTACCAAGCTTGGTTCTGTCAGTAAAAAGGCAAAGGCAGGAGGCCCATTCCAGGCCTACTTTGGCCTTGGTGGGGAACTCATTGGGGCCAATCCTGACTAGGGATGCCAGCTCCAGTTTGGGAAATTCCTGGAAATTCTGTGGTGTAGTCTACAGAAGCCAGAGTTTGGGGAGGGGTTGGACCTCAGACAGGTACAATGCCATAGACTCTACCCTCCAAGACAACATTTTCCTCTTGGGGAACCATTGCTGCCAATTTCCAGGTAAGGGCTGGAGATCACTCAGCATTACAAATGCTCTTGAGATTGTAGAGATCAGTTCCCCTGGAGAAAATGGTGGACTCTGTGTCATTATACCCTGCTGAGGTCACCACAGCAAATTGACGCTGAGTGCCCAAGGCCAGGTCACCTGCCCAGAGCCTCCTTCTAGAGCCTGTTGTATCCATTTTAACAATGGGCCTTATTACAAGTAATTAATAACTGTCATATGGCATTGTGTGTAGAATAGTCAGGAGATCCTAAGATTGCCTGGCAGCCAGAAGTCCTACCTCTTTAGTGTTATGCTCCACTAAGTGGTGACTGCATTTAGGTGAGCTAGACTTGTTCTTTTTTAAGACAAGAGACGTTTCAGAGGTAGTTTGCCATTGCCTGCCTCTGCATCACAACCCTGATATTCCTTGGAGGTTGCTCTTCTAAATACTAGCCAATGATGACCCTGGTTAGCTTCTGAGATTGGGCTATTTAGGTCAGGTTTATTTCACTTTTGTCTGAGAAATAATGTCTCATGTCAGTGCAATGCCAGCAAACCCAGCCATCCCCCTCCCCCTTTTCATATACACTGGTGGCAGGAAACAGGTGGCCTACGCCAGGAGGCACCCATGATGTCTCCAGAACCAGACTTCTCAGAGAGTCATTACTTGCTTGTTAGGTGGCAGGCCAGCCAAGGCATGGAGAGCTCCAATAGCCTAGTCATCTCCTTCAAGGCTGGCTGAGACCTCCAGCTTTGTTCCTGCCACCAAGTTCTGCCTGCCTGTCCTGACAACTCAGTCAACACTGCAGAGAGGCGGCTTCTGCTGAGGAAGCAGATGTGGCCTCATGCTGTTATCTTCATGCATCCCCTGCCTCCCTGCAAAGACAAGCATAGTGTGGTGGAAGCAGAGCAGGCCAAGGATGTGATGGATACAGGCCCACTGCATTGTGGGTCAGAAGGGTGGAAGGTGGAGTTGATGAGCAAGAGGAAGGGAGAAGAGGAGAGATGGGTGGAAGCCGGGAGACAGAGAGTCATAAGACCCTTAAGAAGAGAGCCTCCAGAAGGTGGAAATGCCCTGGGAGTGAGGCTATCTAGGAGACGGCTGCTGGTTCTAATGGCTTGGAAGTAACTGCCCAGCATTGGGAAGGCAGCAGCTACCAGTCAGCTCCTTAGGCTGGCCTCCACTACCCCATCAGGATGAAAGGAATCCAGGAGTAATGTTTTGTGGCCTAATAATAACCCTTCCGACATCTGCTCAGATGGATGAATCATCTCCACAAGTATTGTGTACTGGGTTTGATGCATGGAAAGCTGGACTACGACGTAGTGATCAGCATAGATTTATTGAGTACACAACAAGCATGCAATACTGGCTGAGATGGCCAACTATATAGAATCCCTAGGACACACCCACGAGTCCTATTGGCAGGTTTGAATTTCCCACCTGAGTTCTTATTAGAGGGCTAGGGGTGGTCTAGGATCCTTGACTCCTATTGTCTCAAGGAGTCACGGTCTGGCTGTATGTTGCTGATATTCCATGGCGGTCCATAACAACAAGGATGGAGAGCAGGCACCTATATCCCTCTAACAAACAGCCTTGTAAACTTTTCACTGAACCTCCTCCACAAAAGTGAGGTTTCATGATGAAAGAGACTCTCCTGCATCAGCCCTCCAAAATATCCAGAATTTTCCACTTCCAAACTCCTATGCAGTTTCTGAGTTTTACATTACCTGGTCTTGTTTCCAAAGGCATTCGGAATCCTGCACTGTTCCTGCTTAATACACACAGACAAGATCTTGACGCAGCCACATGTGCGATCACACATTGATTTTTTTTGGCAACGTTTGATTAATGTACACCAGCACGTCGATAATGGAGAGAGGTGCAAAGGAACTCGGCGTTGTGACAAACTGCACATGCTCCAGTTCTGAAATTAATTTGAGAAATTCTTTTTAGCTGAAATGGGCTTTGAAAGGAAAAGCAACACTGCAGATTGAAATTATGGAATAACAAAGCGATGAGGCAGTTTCAGAACCTGAGCTCGCCACCTTAAAAGACCATAGCAAGTAGCTGTACAGATGGGGAGGGGGGCATGACGAGAGAAGGGAACATGCTGGATTGGTGAGAGGCCTGGGAATAGTGCTCAGTCCTCTACAGTAAAACCAGCAGACACAATGAGAGGCTGTGGTCACACGGTCATTTTGATCGGGTTTCACTGCTGTTCCCTCTCGCATTTAAAATTGCCGATCAGACGGCCGCTTCCGTCTCCCACACCGAAGTGGGCTTACTCGTGCAATCCCCCTGGTTCCCTAGCAAGTTTTCCTACACCCAGAAGATCAAGTACTTTCTGGGTATTTGCGCTTTGAATCTGTGATTTTGCCTATCTGGACAGCCATCTCTTGCAATGATCGCGATTAGGTCATCTGAACATCCTTCTCGCTATGGCTCCCCCACCAAGATTGCGTCGTTGTGCGCATGAGCAATCCTGCATTGAATAAATTCAATGTATAAATGTTCAAGCACACATATAGACTCCAGCAATCAGTTGGACATTGCTGGTTAATTTTGTTCACTGTTGGGGGGGGGGGGACCTGCAAGAACAAGGGAGTAAGGCAAGTCCCAGTGGGAGCGGTGATTCAGCCATATGCATATGCGCATGCGCAAAGCCAATTTTTTTTTAAAGCCATACTGCCCAAGCGACGACATGGCTATTTGGATGGTGTCTGGAGCCTCGTCCCGCAATGCGAGCGGTTCAGGGAAGGAGGTGTGGTCATCCCAACCCAAACAAAAATAATCCCAATCAAATTTATAGTGGGAAAAAACTGGGATAAGCTTGCCATGCGACCACAGCCAGTGACACCTTTGAACTTTGGACTGTCTTTGGAAACATGCCCATGAATAACCAAGGCAAAACGTAAGACTATTGCACTCAACAAACGCAAAACTGACCTTACCGAAAAATTGTTGTAAGGCTGCCACAAGCACGTTGCTGGAAAAACGCGGTAAGTTACAGCAGACAGACAGCAACTCCCTTTACCCCAGTTGTCCATTTTCTCCGTGCATGTCTCATGCTCTTGGGTAGATAACTGGGGCGGGGGCATCCGTTGCTGATCTCTGTCATATGTTCCATTGTCAGAAGGTAGTTAAATTGAGGGGAGTAGCAAGCAAACATGTAGAGACAGAAACTAACAGCCACAACCGGCACCCCCCCATGCCAAGATTTTATCTTTCTTGTAGCAGAGGTGGCATATGGTAAATAAAATTTAATGTCACCAAATGGGCCAGAAACCATAAAGCAAAGGGGGTAAGGGACCATGGATGGGTCAGAAATGTCTACAAAACAGACAGGATGAAATGGCAATGGCCATAAAAGATGCCACAACAATGTCCTACAAATTTTTAAAAGAGAGAGAGAGAGAGAGATTCCAACATTGCAGTCTTATTTTACCAACCGCAAACCACCCGATCAGCACATTTATCTCTCCTGGTGTCATTTTTTAAACAATGGAGCCTCAGGAGGAAAACAGCTGGCGTTATAACCTTTAAGACTCAAGGGAAGGATATTTTAACCATGCTTGTGTTTCCAATTCTAGCTGTCTATCTTTTAGCAGAGAAACAAATTGCCCAAAAGAGAAACGGTGTTAGAATCTGTACGTTTGAGATAATTGCAGTGTGGCCCTTTGGGGATTATGTCACTTCAAGATGCAGATTGGAAGTTTATGTGTCAGTGTTCCTTGTTTACAAAAGGCTTCCTGCACTTAGAAAACTAGCTCATCAGGGAGAGGGCTAACCTCTCTCTCTCTCTCTCTCTCTCTCTCTCTGATGTGCTTGTTTTTGTGTTGGGGTAATTTTGGATACACTGAACAGTGTGATAGGAAAATAAGGCCTCTGCCGTATGCGTACTTTACCTTGGATATGCATCCATATTACTACAGGCTTCATTTTTTGTTCTGCAACTCATTTGCTCCATGTTGGGTTAATGTTGGGTTTGTGTCATTTTATTACTGGTTTTTTTTTCTGAGTTCTTACAGGGAGATTTTTTTCCAAGCTGATTGAGAGTCAGCTTGATTACATATGCAGAATGTTTGCATCAGAACTTTTCTTGGCCGGAATCTATGCCCCCTTGGGAAATCCTATGATGTATCCATGTCCCTTTGTACCTTTTCACTCCCTTTCCTCCCCCCCCCCCGGCCCACATTTTTTCTTTCATAATTTATATTAGCAATAGTGCATTAATGTGTAGATAACCGCAATGATTTTTTTGTGAAAATAAGTGCAATAGTACACTAACACATTATGTTAAAGGCAACCATTCACCCATCTACAGTTTTGATTAGTCAAACAGAGATTTTGAGTTAAAGCTGCAGAGATGAGAAATTTGAAATCATTTCCAGAGAAGGCAAGGATCGGAAAGGGACCACCGTACAACTGGCAACAGAGTCATGGGGACATTAAGTGCTCTTTACTGTATTTAAATTTTCCAGATTAAATATTCCAGTTCATTTACTTTTGGCTATGGCAAAAAAGTTTGAGATTTCTACAATGTATCTATGTGTATTAATATTATATGTAAGTATATAGGAATGTATATCCCATAGAAACCTTTTTTTTAATTCCACAAACTAAGTAAAAATGAATATGAATATGAATATGATAAATCATAACTTATTTAGGGCACTGGGAAAAAAATCATTTCAAAATTTTACAGACCACACCGCATCCTGCTATTTTTAAACATTTAAAATGAGGACATTTAGGGCTAGAGGAAACTGAATGTACCTTGGACACATTTATTTTGGAAAAGGCATCCCCATAAAGTAATAAGATTTATCTATTACATGTTAATATCCCATCTTTCTTCTGCCATGGAAATCCAGGCGATGCACATGAGGTTTCAGTCCCATCATTCACCAGGCCAAGAATGGCTCAACTTCCACAAACTGTTGTGACACATGCTTTTAAACCAAACCCTCCACTGATTTGAATTCAGTGGGCTTCCCCTGGAGTAATCCTGCACAGGAATGCAGTGTCAGATTGAGGGTTTGGGGAAAGACTTTTCTTCCCCAGCATCCCTGAAGAGCCACTGGCTATCTGAGGAGAAGAAAATACTCAGCTAGATGGATCTTGCCCTGACCTGGATGCAAGACTTCTTCCAACTTTTAAAGGGCCCTGGCAAACAGTGCCCAAGGCCTCTCTAGGCCTTCCTACTAAGCCCCACTTCTTGCCCACCCACCCATCTGAGAGCCAGTTTGGTGTAGTGGTTAAGAGTGGCGGACTCTAATCTGGAAAACTGGGTTTGATTCCCCATTCCTCCACTTGCAGCTGTTCTGGAAAAAGAACAGTTTCTGTCAGAGTTCTCTCAGCCCCACCTACATCACAGGGTGTTTGTTGTGGGGAGGGGAAGGGAAAGGAGTTTGTAAGCCGCTCTGAGACTACAAGTGAAGGGTGGGGTATAAATCCAATCTCCTCTTCTTCTTCTTCTAAAAAAAGAAAGAAAGAAAAGGGGGAGGAGAGAACAACTAAAGAAACATATCTCCAAAATTTCTAAGATTTCAAATATTTCTCGACGACAAGGCCCAATACAATCACTTGCTGAATCAAAAATTAAAACATAATCAGTTATTTACAAGTAGTACACCAACCAATCCTCTTTCATTTCTGTTAACGTTCTCCTTATTCACCAAATCCACAAATCATAAGTTCACTTTTTTCCTTTGGATGCAGAAAGTCAATAAAGGGTTTCCAGTTAGCCATATAAGTAAATAATGCCTATTTTCTAATCAAATAAGTAAGTTTAGCCATTTCTGCTAGTTCCAGCATCTTTAGCCACCAGTCTTCTGCGGTGGGTATCTTCCTACATTTCCAGTCCTGTGCGTAAAGTAACCTTGCTGCTCTTATCATATATAAAAACCAATTTCCATGACTATTTCCAAGCTGTCTGTCCATCAGTCCCAAGAGAAAAGTTTCTGGCTTCATTTGTATGTCAATCTTTAAAATCTGCTGTATTAGTAAATGCATTTGTATCCAGAATTTCTTAGCTTTATTGCAAGTCCACCACATATGATAAAATGTCCCTTCATGTTGTTCACATTGCCAACACTTATTCAAAGTCCTTTTGTACATTTTGGCCAATTTATCTGGATACCTCCTCTAAACACCTCTTGCCCTGGGAATTTTACAGGGTTGCTATAACTTGGCTGCAACTTGATGGCACTTTACATCACCATCTGGATCTGGTGGAATGACAGGACACAGGGATTGCACCACAGAAGTCCCAGATGCTCTCCCTGACAATGCCAGTGAAAGGATCTGAAGCATGTGCTGGGAAAGATCCTCACATGAACACCCATGAACATGTGGCGCTGCCTGACACAAAGTCACGTCCTCAGTATATCAAGATCAGTTCTGTCCACTCTTACTGGCAGTTGTCAAGGAAATGGACTGATGGTTTGACTCACTGAAGGCAGCATCATCTGTTGAGAGGAATTCTTGGATGTTATTGAATACTGCATACACAGCCCCCCCATGAGGCAAACAGCACCCCTCCCTGCTGTTTTGCATTGGGAAAGTGGTGTGGAGGAGGCTGAAGCCCCTCCTCACACCCCATGCCGTGGTTCCAATATTAACCTGGCCTCTGAGGTACTCCAGAAGGGAGTTCCCACAGAGAATTCAAACCTGCAGTGTTATTGCCAGTCGCCATGGTGGACATGTGTTAAATATCATGTCTAGTTTGGGCCTTGGTGGGGGGAGGAGGATTTATACCCCACCCTTCACTCAGAGTCTCAGAGTGGCTTACAATCTCCTTCCCTTGCTCTCCCCACAACAGACACCCTGTGAGGTAGGTGGGGCTGAGAGAGCTCTGAGAGAACTGCTCTTGAGAGAACAGCTCTAAGAGAACTGTGACTGACCCAAGGTCAAGACCAGCTGGCAGCATGTGGAGGAGTGGGGAATCAAACCCAGTTCTCCAGATTAGAGTCCACCACTCTTAACCACTACACCAAACTGGCTCTGTGGCTCCATACTAGAGTGTCTACTTTCCATGCAGGAGGTCACAAGTTCAATCCCAAGCATCTCCAGAGTAGCCAGTGGGGAAAACCTGGGACTTTGGAGAGCTGCTGCCAGTCTGAGTAGGCAATATGGACACTGATAGAACAAGCATCTGATTCAGTAGGCGGCAACATCATACATTTGTGACCTCAGTGGAATTCAAAAGGTGTAACTGCTTAGGATAGCTCTGTGAATTAAGGTAGAATGCATCCACTTGCTGTTGTGTTGCCCTCATTTTGTGGTCTTCAAAGAGCTCAGGGGCACCAACACTGGCTGAAAGTGAGAGCACTAGCAAAAAAAACCCGACAACAACCAAGGGTGGCACTAGAGCCAGGGTATATGTGATGAGAAATAAGAAGGGAGTCTCCCATTTACGGCAGTTCTGCCAGCCCCATGATCTTCTGTATCTCTGAGTCTACAGCAAAGTGGAGATCTGGCAGCATTTATGAGGACACTTCCCAGCCCCACCGGCCATCATTTGCATTCTGGGCTAGAAAACAGGCGCCTCCGAAGCAGCTGCCTGATGAATAAGCCCGAAACCCCAAGCTGTAACATCCTTGTGGTGTAATGATTCAGAGTCCTGTTTCCTCAAGCTGTGCTTTAATAGGCGAGAGGTCTCATCTTTACGATCATTGGAATGTAAAGGGTCACCGTCTTAATGCTCTAATACTGTGTTTTAAACAACATTTACACTTTAACATACTGAAAAATCGCACCTCTCGCTGCCAAGCGGGATGACAACGCAATTCAAATCCATCAGTGCAGCCGTATATTCAGATATTTTAAGCATAAATCAACCTAGAGGATCCATTTCCCCCCCCCCCCCTCCTCTCAATCTCTGGATTTTCCCCCCTCCTAACCAGGAGGGGGGAGGGAATCAACCCCTTTCCAGCTCAAGCCATTGAAGTTTTTTTCAAACCTGTGCATTGCTTTTTGGAGTTCAGCAAAATACCCCACCTGAATAATTCAGAGGTGTCAAGGAGAGAGCAGAAATGGTCCTGGCAGGCCAGCCGTCAATGGAGACACGATGCTTTATGGCCTCTTTAGAAGAGAGGGAAGCAGATGTTTGAGTAAAGCAGAAAGTTTGCAAATTGCTTTGCAAGTGGGGAGCGAGGGAAACTGTGCATCATGGGGGGGCGACTAAGTGACATGAGGAATGGGGACATGTCAACCATTGGAGATGTTTGATTTTCAATGAAATTCTGGGCATATACGTCTTTGTACAATACCAAAGCCAAGATAATGGGCACACAAATCCGTGAATGCGAGAAGAGCCATTGAAGGTCTCATCCACCGTGAATGTGTCTAGTTCCCTTTTGAAATCATCTAAGCTAGTGGGCCAGCTCCACAACCTGTGGCAGTGAGTTCCACAAGTTAACACTGTGCCAAGAAGCAGTATGCAAATGTAAACAGTTGAGCTTTAGGTGATGCTTTCCACAGTGCAACCATCTGATTAACTTCTTACACATTTCATATCTCCCATTTTACCTTGAATCTTCTCAAGAATAAGGTTTTTCTTGGACAGAATCTTGTTAACTGCCTGGTGGGAGCTGTTCATTTAGATGGCCCCATGAAAAAAAACTCCCTGCACATAAAAAATAGCATTTGGTTCGATATGGCCCTTGGATGCCACGCCCATAGTGATTTAGCTCTGGGTGCCCTTAGTGATTTCAGCTGGGCAGGCAGAGTGATTTCAGCCATTCAGTTAGGACTGGGATCCCATCCTCGTCGCTAGTTTTAAGTATTAAGCAGGAGGCAATGAATTCAAACAAACAGGCTTTTATTCAGTGACATTGTTCAGCTCAAAAGTCAGCTCTATGAGAGCAGCACTTTCATTTATACTGTTCCAACACATAACTTTCAACAATGTAACTATATACAAGCAATACTATTGGACCCAAGCAGGGCTCAGTGATTGGGTATCTAGATTGGCTTCAGGACCAATGGGAGTCTTTATTAATCAGCCAATAGGAATTGAAGCTTTAGGATACCAGAGCCCTTTTCAAGCTATTACTGCTTCATATTCTAAACAAACACATCACATGGGAAAGTTTGCCTGAACTTTCCCCCTGATGTGATAGTTTTTAGAGCCATAGTTCTTGCAACAAGCTGCTGAAGTTTTAATCCTAGGTCTCGAATGCATCATGATTTCAGACTTTGCCTGTTTGCACATTCTTTCCCCCATACCCCCCCCCCCCAAAAAAAAAACCTTGCACCCAGAAGACTAGTATATCATGGTAAGGCTAGGTAGGTTAGAACCTTTCTTCCTGAGATACTGGTTTTCTAGGTGTAGAGAATGATTTTGTGCTTAGGAGCCTTTGATGCACAGGGAAGTCTAGGAAGGTGGGCTCCAGTCTATCCTCCTAGTTTTCTTTCTTCTGCGCTTCTCTTTTGTTCATACAAGAACATTCACTCATGCAAATTTCCACTGACTCTCTGATGTTGAACAGCTCAGAAACAGGTCCTCTTGGTAGGAACCAGGACTCTGAAAAAAGACTTCCCATCTCCCATGAAGTAGCAGTCAGACATGCAATCCTTCACCTGTGACCTGAAATGGTACATTCTACCCATTTTCAACACTCCCCCCCCCCCCCAATAATCAACAGTCCTTTCCAAAGCAGAGAATGATCATTTCCCTTTAGCTGCCTGTTGGCAGAACACTTGAAACGGTCCAAAATGACATACTTGCACATATAGAACCAGCTCCTAGTGTAATCCAGGGATGAAATAGCCAGTAATATACACGCAAGTGTGAACTTCCACCATACTGGGGGGTTTTAATGCAGACTCAAAATCTGTAGTAACTTTTTCTAAATGTTTCCTTTTTCCTTTAAGAGAAATTGGAGGACTCGTTATTCTTCCAAGAATGGCAGGGTGACCTACATTGTGTTCTCCACCTTCACTGTTATCCTCACAACAACCCTGCAGGAGAGAGAGAGAGAGAGAGAGAGAGCACAACTAACCCCAGTGAGATTCATGGCTGAGTGTGTGTTTGAACCCAGGGCTCCACTGTTGTGGCCCAGCTCCATGCCCTCCTGGTTCAGCAACATTACCTGGGAAGCCAAGAGCCTCATGCGATTCCAGCTCATGAACCGGATAGGATGAAGCTTTCAGTGAAGGTTATTGAAAACATCACCTGATTTCATTAAATACAAATGTGAGTGGGGTCATCAGTTTTTATAGGGGCCCATAAAGCATCCCTCTTGTTCAAATAGGCAATCAAATCAGCCAAGGATTCTTTCTAGCAAAGCACGCCATAAAAACCAGGAGTTTTCTTCTTTAAGAAACTCATCTCAACATCATAATAAAAAAACCCTAAATAATATTGAATGGAATGGCCCTTCAATAACATAATTACAGGAGTTCTCCCCCCCCACCCCCCACCCCCCACCCCATTCTCTCTCTTCCTTTTTCCTAGGGTCATTTCTCGGTATCTACTTTGGATCACTGGAACAAACTTCAAAGGAATATGCAACCCAAAGGTTCTGATCACTTTGCTTTGCCTTTCTGGAGATGGTAGAGGACAGAGATCCCTAAAGAAAGGCTTTTCACATTCAAGTAGGCTCAGAGCATGCAAGCTAATTGCTACAAATTGGCCATTAATTCATGCCGGTTGCTGAACTGACACAGGTGCAAAATTCCTGAATGGTCTCCCTAGAACAGTCACCCTTTCAAGATACAGGTGGACAAATTTATGAGGGCTATCTAAATGATTTTTATTCTGTAACCTTTGATAGCCATGAAGGATTAGTTAACACACTAAAGACCACGGGAAGAAGGGGGGGGGTCCTTTTCCCAGGGACATCAAGTTGTGAGGGCTTTAAAAACTTCACTGCAGAAACGTGGCCTTTAGGAGAGCCAGGGTGGTGTATCAGATAAGTCTTGAATTAGGATCCTGGGAGACACGGGTTCAAAGTCCCACTGCCGAAAAGCTCACTGGGGCTGCGGTCACACAGACCAGTTGGAGTGGAGGGGAAGGGGAGGCTATTTCCTCCGGAGGAATTTAACACAGAGTTGCGAGATCACACATCCCTTTGGGCTCAGCTCATCACTGCAGGTGAGTCAGGGGTATGTGTTGCTGTTTGTTTCCCATGCACTTAAACGAGGAATCGCAACTCCACACTGAGGGCTCCCTATGGAGTATGTGATTATGCGCATACTGCAAAGGGGGGGGACAACAGCACAGAGTTGAGATGGACTGATCAGACCACCTCGATGCCGTGAGAGCGCACTGGAGCGATCAGACAGGGGAAAGTCCATCCATAGCCCATCGCAACCAGTTAGAGCTGGACTTTCTCCGGTGACTTTTAACTCTGCTTCTGTGGCAGAGCAGCACAGGTTGCAGGACCTTTCCCAGATGTTGCCGTCTGATCCTCAGATTTGAAGAAGTGAGCAGCCAGTGACTCATGAAAACTCCTACCCTGCCACAGTTTTTGTTAGTCTTTAAGGTGCTACTGGACTCTTGCTCTTTTCTAGTATTTTGGGAGGGAGAAAAAGTTATCTCTGTCCACTATTTCTACCCTGTGTATAATTTTATAAACCTCTATCATCTCCCCCCTAGCTATCTCTTTTCTAAACTGAAAAGTCTTGGAAGATTCAGCCTTTCCTCATGGGAAAGGTGCTCCAACCTCTTAATCATCTCGGTTTGGTATAGTGGTTAAGTGTGGCAGACTCTAATCTGGAGAAGTGGGTTTGATTTCCCACACCTCCACATACAGCCAGCTGGGTGACCTTGGGTCAGTCACAGCTCTCTCAGAGCTGTTCTCGAAAGAGCAGTTCTCAAAAGAGCTCTCTCAGCCCCACCTACCTCACAGGGTGTCTGTTGTGGGGAGAGGAAGGGAAAGGAGATTGTAAACCGCTCTGAGACTCCAAGTGAAGGGTGGGGTGTAAATCTGACTTTTCTTCTCTTCCTCCTCCTCCCTCTTCTCTTCCCTGAGCATACAGACACCTGCGGCTGCCCGAGCGAGGATAAAAAGATAAAAAGAATCAGTAAACAGTGACAAAGTAGTAAAGTGTCCAAACTCATAGCGGTTTAATTTGTTCTAAGTGAAGGAAATTAGAACTTTATTGTTATTTTATCATAGTTATGTTTTGAGATCTGCTTGGTTCTTGTTGTATTTTTGATTCTTTATTGTCTTCACCTTTTTCCCTTTTAATTTCTGTTCTTACGTTAAGATTGCAGTGGGCTTTGGCTATCAGTAATAAAGAAACCTTCTTGATGAGGATGATGAATCAGAAAAAATCAGAAAAAGAGAAATATGTTTTCTTGTTGTGTCCTTTTCCCTTGCCTCCTGTTCCCTGCCGTTGCCCCTTCCTTCCAGTGTGACAGAGTTCTGATGTGCACGCTCACGGATTGGGGCTGAGGAACACTGCAGTGCCAGTTTGCACTCTGAGGAGGAAAGGTTGGGACAAACCTCGATCAGTCCTCTGGCCAAGCCCTTCCTGATGACTGGTTCATGCGCACAGAGACACCTGCAGGCTTTCTTGCACATGTGCCACAGATCCAGAATGGGGCTGTCCACGTGGATACCTGTTTGTGCCCCCAGATCCATACTTTGCTGGATCAAGATCTCTGCAAACGAAGAGTAAATTCCTTGCAACTCATGCCTCTTGTTCAAAGACAGGATATTTTCAGACACTGCACTGCTCCTTAAATGAAGCCGCAGTTAAAGGAATTTGTAAATCATGTTTTATTGGCATGGAGGTAAAACACAGCACTTAGATATGAGGATCATTAAAAATGAAGATTATATACAGCAGAGATTTTACAAGAGGAGGGATGACAGAATTCTGTCTCCCTTTGTCTGCACTGGAAGCAAGAGGGGAAATGGTGCATCAAGGCCGGCCACCTTCTGCCCCAAGAATAAAGGAAACAATACAGTACAATAGATGCTGGGGCGCTGATGGGAAGGAAGGGAGGGAGAAAAAGGGAAGGAAGGAAGGAAGGAAGGAAGGAAGGAAGGAAGGAAGGAAGAAAGAAAGTCCAAGTAAAGAAATTCTCCACCAAGAAGCTAAAAAAAAAATCTATCAAGAAACTAAGGAACTCAGCATTAGAGAAAGAAGAAACTAAGCAGAGAGAAAGAGAGACAGAAATCTCAACACTCAGAAAGAAAGAGACCATCAAATGGCTGAGCAGTTAAGCAACTCCTAGGTGTTTTTAATAACATTGATCAGGCCCAACGAAAAAAAGGCAGAGCGCTGGGAGACAGGAGCGGCCAACAGATGCTGACATTCTATCACAGCAGACACATATTGACTAGCGGTCTGAACAAGTCACTCACTCATTGCCGGGCAGCCTGATTGAGTTGCCTGCAGCGAGTAAATGAGCCTTCCATCCACTTCGGGTCGAAATGAACTGCAATCTTTTCAGACCTCGTTGTTGGCCAAATGAGAGATTTAAAACCCTGGAGGACTCCAAATGAATTTACCAAGGAGCCACAGTAACTAAGAAAGCTCCCATACATCAGTGCCCGGGGGGGGGGGGGGGGGGGGGGGGGGAGATGTCAGGTGATGCACTTCCCGATTTTTGTTACGACCAAACAATGCCAACACAAACAGATTAAGCAGGGCGAGGCCTGCCCTTCTTCTTTTGGGCTTCGTGCAGGAATTAAAAGATTTTCATGAGAAAACATGCCAACTTTTCCCTCCCCATCCCAGGGGAAATCCTCTCCTATCGATTTAATGTTTGCTCGCTTGCTTACCTGTCAATTTTCCCAGGGCTTCAAACAACAAAAATTCTCATTTGATAGCTGACAAAGGCCTGAGTCTTTTGCATGAGCCAAAGAACAGCTGGCGTTCTTGAAAGATGAAAATGAAAATCCCATTTCAGAAAAAGAAAAGAGACAGGCTGAAGGAAGGGGAAGTCTGCCGCTCGAGACCAGAGATGCCCCAAACTGGACTAGAAACTTGAGCTGCTGGCAGGGTCACATTTTTTTCCTCCACATACTCCCCTTTTTCTTCCAGAGAAAAGACTCAAACAAGGTATATAGCATGCTTCTGAAGTCTTCCTGGTTCAAATTTCTGCCCCCCTCTAGAGTTCTGAATTACCTGGTCGGTCTCCCTTGTGATACACTGGGCTGCTGAGAGATAAGGTGGACTCTGGTGCAAATTTACCAGGACCTTCACCCCCCTGAGGAGGGGGGGCAAGGGGATTTGTTGCTTGGGGGCTGGGGCGGGCTCTTTTGTGGAATGTCACCACGTAAAGACTGAGGTCCAGTTTGGTGTAGTGGTTAGGAGTGCGGACTCTAATCTAGGAGAACCGGGTTTGAGTCCCCACTCCTCCACTTGCAGCTGCTGGTGTGACCTTGGGTCAGTCACAAGTTCTTTCAGAGCTGTTCTCTCAAGAGCAGTTCTTTCAAGAGCTCTCTTAGCCCCACCTACCTCACAGGGTGTCTGTTGTGGGGAGGGGAAGGGAAAGGAGATTGTAAGCCACTCTGAGACTCCTTTGGGTAGTGAAGGATAGAATATGAATCCAATTTCCTCCTCCTCCTTCCTGTTTTATTGAGGCATTCAGTTGCCTTATTTTTTTGTCTCGCAAAAGATGATGGTCCATGCTTGACTGCCACTGTAGATTTGAATAACATTCCCCATGCCTGCTGCTCTTTGGGACCAGTGACACTCAATAGCCAAACATTCTACAGTCATAGCAGTCTTTTGAGCCCTTCACTCTGAGTCCCAGAGCAGCTCCCCACAAAAGATACCCTGTGAGGTAGGTGGGGATGAGAGAGCTCTCAGAGAACTGCTCCAGAGAACAGCTCTGTGAGAACTGTGGCTGACCCAAAATCACCCAGCAGCTGCATGTGGAGGAGTGGGGAATCAAACCTGGTTCTTCCAGATTAGAGTCCACACACTTAGCCAATACACCAAACTGGAGTGACCGGGAGCATACATTCAGTTAATGCAGGGAGTTGGCTACCTCTGTTGGGCTAAGCATTGCCTTCTGTGTGGAGAGATGTCTCATGACCTTCCAGATGTTTGAGCCTATTCAAAAGAACCTCCTCAGAAATGGAGGAAAGCCCACTGTAGATCCTGGATCCAGGAGGAGATATGGCAGTGAGAACTCTTGGACCTATGGCGTTGGAGTACCCTCAACCTCATAGACCCCTTTGAGTCTAGAGACCCTGAAATATACTTTTTGACTTATGCCTGGGCTATTTTCAAGCTACCGGACCACCCCCAGAACCATACACTGTCCCCCTACACCCTGGATCACGTCCCACACGACAATGGGGGTGAAGCTGGATGGAATCCATACTTAGACTGAGGAGTGCTTGCTCTGTGACACGCTTCCCTTCCCTCAGCTTGGTGCAAAAAGAAAACTTGCAATATGCCTAGTTCTCCTGCCAATTCAGCAATTAAATTATTTTACCTCTCCCAGAGTAATCTTCCTTTCCCTGCTGGAGAGTTCCTGGTTTTAATCACTGGCCGCTCAGAGCCAGGGGTCCATTGGAGCAGGAGCGCACAGGAGCGCAGCTCCGGGAGTGAGGAGCCCAGGGGGCGGGCACATGACCAAGCCCCGCCCCCTCCTCAGCTTCCCTGAGCAGTGCAGAGGCACAGCGCCCCAGGGAAAGCCCTGCTAGGGTCTTTATTGTTTTTAATGTTTTGTTTTAATATTGATAATTTTATCATTGTTCCTTTTATGACTATGTGCTGCTTTTCCAGAGACTTGCTCAAGGTGGCATATAAATTTCTAAGTATACCATTTTTTATCTGGGCACATGGCACATAAGTACTGGAGAAATTTCACCAACCCTTCAGCAGCTTCCACCCCATCAGTTTGGTGTAGTGGTCAGGAGTTGGACTCTAATCTGGGAGAACCGGGTTTGATTCCCCACTCCTCCACATGCAGCTGCTGGTGTGACCTTGGGCCAGTCACAAGTTCTCTCAGAGCTGTTCTCTCATGAGCAGTTCTCAAAAGACCTCTCTCAGCCCCAACTACCTCACAGGTTGTCTTGTTGTGGGGAGGGGAAGGAAAAGGGATGGGTGGTCCACATGTCCTGGGTATCTCAAGTCTACTTGACACCTGGTGGTTTCAAGGGAGCAGGAAGAGAATGAGGGTGTGTTCTTTACGCTTATTTTTATTGCACAAAGTATTGCATGGGGAAGGGAATGGAGGAAGAGCAGGTCAGTTTCACTCACCTGTGGAGTGGAGCCTGAGGGGTGGGTGTTGCCTTCTGACACACTTCTGGTATGTTAGGGGGTGTGGCATATGCAAATGAGTTATGCAAATGAGTTATGCTAATGAGCTCCTGCACCTCTTTTTCTACAAAATGACCCCTGCTCAGAGCCAAACGACATGTTACATCTTTTGACGAGTTGGATCTGGGGAACTCGCTTTCCTTGCAGTCACACTGCAGCTGTAGGGAAAGGCGTTTTTAATGTCCTGAGGAGCCTGGTTAGGCTTGGGGTGATGGCATGGGGGGGAGGAGAGCCTTCTGCCTTCCCCGCCACACCATTTTCCTGAGCTGAAATGGCTTGGAGGGGAGTAACTGGGCCACCTTTGGAGCTGTACATGCATAGAACAATCCCTGTGTAGCTCTGAAAATGAAAGAATTACGACTTCCTGCCATTTCACCTGGGGAAAGTGGTGCAAGGGAAAAGCAGGAGGCCCTCCTCCCCCTGGGCTGCTGAACCAAGCCCAATCAGGCTCTTGGGGTCTTAAATGCCAACTCAGCAAGATAGCACCATGTAGTTTGGCCCAGCTCCTGCCAACCTAGCAGTTCTAAAGCAAGAAATTGCAAGTAGAGAAATAGGTACCTCTTCGGTAGGAAGATAACAGTGTTAAGTGCACCTTGGCGTCTAGTCATGCCACCCACATGACCACAGAAACATCTTCAGACAGCGCTGGCTCTTTGGCTTGGATACGGAGATGAGCACCGCCACCCTAGAGTCAGATTTGACTGGCTTTTGAGCAAGGGAAACCTAGTTTGGCCCTCAGTTTCTGCAGCGGCAAGTGCGGGACAGCAACCTAGAATACACCCAACACTCCCTTATGCAGGGGTCATTTCCAGCAGGAGCTCGGGGGAGCTCAGCTCTGGGAGTTGGTGCCAGCCCCCCACCCCCCCCTGTGGGGGAATGCCTGCTTGTGTCATGCCTGCAGCAAAATGACCCTGCCCCCTGGAAAGGTCCTTGTTCCTTTGACCAGCCTTTTGAAGGCTTCAGCCACCACTGAAGCTATCCTCCCAGAATAGTGGTATTTCTGAGGCTTGGATTAGTAACTGTCCCCTCTCTGCCAGCTCTTTCCCTCTCTCTCTCTCTCTCTCTCTCTTTTCTTTCTTGCCTTCTGACATACTTCCGGTGATGTCAGGTGGTGTAGCATATGCAAATAAGTTATGCTAATGAGTTATGCTAATGAGCTCCTGCACCTCTTTTTCTACGAAATGACCCCTGCCCTTATGGCTTCAAATGGCAAGGGAAAATAGGTGAAGGAGTTCACAGTCACATAGATGGCTCATGGACTTTAAATTCTAAGGCCTCCAAATAATGTTTCTGAGCAATATCTTTATTACAGCACAACCCTCCTATGCAGATTGGGCTCATTGGGCTTGGATAGGAATAATTCCGCTTAAAATTGCACGGTTAAAGCATTAAGAAAGGCAAGGCTAACAAAGCATTCTATGACATCACGGCATGTAAACCAATGGCAGAGACAGGAGGTAGGAAGCTCACTGCCACTGTGACATCAGAGTAGGTACATGGTCAGTTGTGAGGCAGCTCTTGGTGGCATGTGCTGAGTAAATACGTCACCTGGGTTCCTGTAAGTGGACATGCTGGAGGCCGAACCTATGACCTTCTGCGTGTAAAGCTACTTCTCTGCCAACGAGCCACGGCCCCACTAATGCAATCAGTTGGGTTTAAGCCAACATAGTACTCTACATGGTAGCTTGTAGGTAGGTTCTTGTAGGTAAGTGGAATATTGCAGAAAGCATAAGTGGAATATTGCAGAAAGCATATCCAGTTGGTCCCAGAGGTAATGAAAACACAATGAGGAAGATGTTCTCTGATGGATTCAGAACACTGGCTCTCCATAGGTCACTACCAGCACCTTGAACTGAATTTAGACATTTCTCCCAAATAGGGACAGGCATAGGAGTTTTGAAATAGGCTTAATAATAAGATTGCAAAGGAGCTAACTTTTATTGCAAAGTAGCCACAGGTCAGCAAGGGAGCTCTAGTGAAAAATGCTTTGTTTCCATCCCACAGGCTCAGCTCAAGGGGAGCCTTAATTGCCCATAAGATAACACAAAGGCAACACAGAAGAAGTGGCTGAGAGTCAATTTCAAAACAGAAGAGTTCGGTCTTCCAATTTCAGAGAAGTGCTGGCATATCTATACCTGTCTCAGGCCGTGAAGGCATCTCCACGCATCGCAGAGCAAGGTTCACGGGGAAGATTTGCTTAAAATTTCATGCTAAACATCATTCAACAATCCCGTAGCTAAGTGATGCTTCCCTCCCATCCATATCCTACAGAAATCTTCTGTGAAATGCCTCGAAGCCATAGCTGCTAATCGAGAAGAATGATTTTCCCCCTCCAGCAGCACAGAGGCAATGCAGCAGTTGCCAGCTGGAAAATTAGCCAGGGGGGGAAGCTCTCTTTTCTCTGTCTCTCACCTCATTAGACTAGTGAGAAAATGTAATTGTGACCCTCTTCCCCAGCATTCTCCCCACAGGCTTGAGCAGGCAGAACTTGGGGGTGGGGGAGGAGACAGGCTGTACATCATAGGGGCTTGAAATGTCCCAGCTGCCCCTCTGTCCCTCTCAGCCACTGTGAGGTCATTTTTACCGCCCTGGCTCTTGCAGGAAGATACATAAGCCCACTTCACCAATGCATGCTGTGAGCGCACAGGCTCTGAACCAATCAGAGAATGTGGCTAACCAATCAGGGTAGAAGGATGGCTATGTCATCTGCATTTCCCCGCCCTCAAGCCCTGGTCATTTCTGCCAGTTTGCAGAAACACCCAGAAGAGGTAGATTTCAAGATGTGGTACCATATAGGGGCCAGATCTCAAAAACAGTAGATGCAGTGCTGAAGTCACGTGGTACTTCAGAAGCAGGTAAAGGCTCGCCATGACTATGGGCTCCTTGGAAAAGGCATTCTGCACCTAGAAAAACAGATGGTCAGGGGAGAGCCTAGGGCAGAACCCCTTCTATGTGCAAGACCTTTGAACAAGGGGAAAATATAAACCTGCAGTCTGAAGAGGGACAACCAGACACAGCTTTGCCTCCTCATTGGCCTAGGACTGTGAACCATGAATCAAGTTTTTACATCTTACCTCAGCTACAAAGTCACTAGATGAGCCAATATTTTCTCAGGCTCAGTCCTATCTTTATCTGCAAATTCAAAGGTAATTACGATAATATTGGCCTAACTTATAGAGCTATTCTAACGGATATCAAGACAGTGTATGTAAAGAGCATGGCATGTTCCAAAGCTCTGAATAAAGAAAAAAAATATTATTTATGCTGCATCCCATATTATTTAGCTCTACCTTAATTGGAGGGTAGAGTTGCTAACTTTAGGTTGTGAAATTCCAGGAGAGTTGGGGAAGGCGGGGTTTGGGGAGGGACCTCAGAGGGGATTCCACCCTCTAAAGCGGCGATCTCCCCCTGTACTCTGGAAATCAGTTGGGAGAACTCCAAATCCCAACTTGAAGCTGGTAATTCTATTGGACAGATGGGCTGAGTGAATGCTGCTGTTGATTACAAGGCATAGTGGTTAGGGGTCTCTGACCCAAGTTGGGAGACCCAGGTTCGAATCCCCACTCTTTTGTGGAAGTTCACTGGGTGACCTTGAGCCACTCACTCACAGCCTAACATATCTCACAGGGTGGTTGTTCTAATGGTAAAAATGAAGGACAGAAGAACAATGATGTATTATGTTTTGGGTCCCCACTGTGGAGAAAACCTGGGTATAAATATCTGAATAAATACATGGTGTAGACTTGTATGTACAGCATGTACGCATGATGTCACATTGTTTCATAGGCCCTCTCTAGATATGATGCTTATGCATGTGATCAGGGCTTTTTTTGTAGAAAAAGCCCAGCAGGAACTCATTAGCATATTAGGCCACACCCCTGACAGCACGGCTCCCTCCCAGGATTGACTTCCCCAGGCGCCCCACAGCTTGTGAGGTGCCTGGGGAACCCGGGGGGGGGGGGGGGAGGCTGTAGGCGTGGCCAACTCAGAAGCCAGCTGGAACTCCGTTCCTGTGTGTTCTTGCCCAAAAATAGCCTTGCATGTGATGTATGTCACTTATACAGTTTGTAAAAGTGCAGTGCTCATTTACCTGACACACAAGTAAAACTGAAAAATGTATACATTCTACAAGAAAACTCAGTGCAAGCAAACAAACAAAAAATGGTAGAAACATAAAGAACCATAGGTTTGATCTACAGAAGAGAGAAGTACTTTTAGGGGATTTGCCAGCTGAAATAGGAGGGCTGAGAAAAGTAATCCCTACTGGCTAGCAGTGTTACCTCTATGCTTATTTGACTTCCTAATCCACCCCATTTCTTAATGTCAGATATACAGCTCCCATCAAGATGGGTGTGTGGTAAACCTAGGTACAAATCTATATTATTAATTATAAAATGGATGTGCTGCCTCTTCAGCTCAAGGAAGCCCACCATTACTATAACACAACAAGACTCAGCAATTAAAATCAACAAGAGCAATTAAAAACAATTTATGTGATCCTCCCCATAGCTGAAGGTTTGTACCAGGAAGCCTTGCTTCACTTAACAATTTATGTAGCATTTTAAAAATGCAAGGTCTTCTTGGTTTTTGCCCCCAGAATCCTGGAATCTCAGGAGACTCATCCAGTTTTTGCTTTGACAGCAGCTCTGCAAAGAGCTGAAATCTGTTTTGTTTCCACTGGCGTTTGGTAATTTTTGGCCATCGGCTGGTCTTTGTTTTGATCGACCTTGTTGTGGGTTCCTGTGTACATTTTTAAACATTACGGCTGATTTGACTTTCTAAAAAAATTAATTTGTTTATATATTGTTATGCAATTTTATAAAGTTTCTACGCTCCTGGGAAATGTCATGAAAAACTGATTATAAATTCTGTTAAAGGCACAAACAAATAAATAACAGGGATATAGGAGGATATGTGGGGGGAGGAACAGCAGGGCAAATAGTCAACAGGAAATCTCCCCTCAATACCTGGAATGAAGCCCCAAGTTACTTAGCCTGGGAAGCAGTTTTGACATGCTGAGTTTGGTCCAATCTGCACTAGTCTTTCCCACCACTGTACCAACGAGCTCACAAATTCTCATAAATTTCTGTCTGCATCTCATGCCACATCCACTCCCCTATTGTTTCATCTCAGCATCGGCTGTCCGCATCATTTTACTGCCATTTAGTGGTGACTCTGAGGTCACTAAGGCATCTCACCACCTTATCTGGATTCAGTTTTAAGGTGGCACAATTGCTCCTTCCCACCCTCGAGCTGCTGTGAGCAAAAAGCAGACATCTGGAGCCAAATTCTCCCCCCCCCCCCCAGGAAACAAGTTAGCTGAAAATCCAATCATCTGCATTTAAAAGCAGTTAGGGAACATTTTTCTGTGATCATCTTGGGGGTGGGGTTTGGAAGCACGCCCACCGCCGAACCATTTGTTATTTCCTGGGGCAGTCCCCAGCATGCCCTGCCTGGCAACCGCTGGGTGTTTTGTATTTTTTACCCAGCTCATTCCATCTTTCCTGTCCCCCCTCTGCCTCCCCCTCCTCCAGGTCACCCCGCCCTTTACTTTCGGGGAGGGGTCATGGGTGCCGTTTCCTCCCCGCAGCATAGTGCCCTGCTGGCACCCCTGGGAGGCCACTCCTCCCCCCTCTCTCTCGTGCTCTCCCTAAACAACTTGCATCCTGATGCAGATGGAGGAGAGCTTTGTACTGAGCCAAATGGGAAGCCGGCACCACAGCAGCATGGAACAGCTTTACACAGCAAATGCAGATTGGGCCTTTGTCAAGGGGTCAATGAGTATGTGATCTTCTTGGAGCTGCTGCAGTAAAGTCTAGGTTGATCTCAGAAAAGGAGACCACAATAATCAAGGGATCAGAGCATAGTCACTATGAGCAAAGGCAAAAGAAGTTGGGCTTTTTCATTTTGAAGAAAAGATACTTAGGGAAGAATATTAGAGACACTGATAAAATTATGTTTGGGGAAGAGAAAGTGGATGGAAAAACCTTTTTTCTTCTCCTCCCATCATGTCAGAACCTGGTGGCAGCCAATGAAGTTGATGGGCAGCAGATTCGAGAGGAAAGCCTTTCTTCTCTCAAAGAGAAGGGCTCTCTTCCAGACAATGCAGTTATGGCCACTAATCCAGATGACTTTAAAAGGGGTGAGGCAAATAACAAAGGGGTATGGACCAGGATGGCTAAGTAATTTAATTGCATGTTCAAAAGCAATCTACTTTTTGTCACAGAACAGCCCCACTGACCTGCAAGTGCCATTCTGTTTTGGTTCCTCCAAGAGGTCAATATACTCAGTAGCCAACCCAAGTCTCCACCCAGCAGCACATCACTCTCCCAAGTACCCCTCCTGAGTCCTGGAGCAGTTATTCACTTGTCTCTGGATATCTATTCTGCCACCAGCTGGACACTTAAAGTAACTCCCGCTACAATGGCCAGCAATCCTAGCATTCCATTCACATTGCCATTTGCAGGAGTCACCTAGTGGCCGCATCTCCTGTTCACTCTAATTAGTTACCACAGATACAGCTTACTGCACTTGTGCAGTCTAGGGATCTAGCAATCTATTGACCAACTCACCTTCCTTCCCCTGCTGTCTTTTTAGTAATGTGTTCAAGTGGGGCTTAACATAGTTACAGAGAATAAATTTCCAACATTCGAAGTAATAAGAAATACATGAAAAAGAAAATGTCCACACACACATACTCTGCACAGCAGCAGACCGAGCAAGGATAACAACATAAAGGTGCATACCTATAGTCCTCTGTTCCTCCTCTAGACATACCCTGCCTGTTGTTATTCTAGGGTAGCTATTTACTCTTAAAACTACAGTGTTTTATTAGTCATCCATTACCTTGACTGGGCTGCCCTGCCCGTTGTTAATTCCATGTGGGAATGGTGGCCATCTGGATGGAGCCCAGGTGCAAGAGCTCCTTCCTGCAAGTTTTCCTCAGATGGAATCAGCCAAAATGGACTTTGTTCTTCTTTTGACAAAGGAATTTGTCTCCTCTGTTTGTTCATCATCCTTAGGTCAGTCCTTCTTTTCCTATTATTCCCAGAAAGAGATAACATGTAGCATTTGGCATCTCCAAGTCTCCATCACCTCCTAGGTCTCACCTTCCTCCCAAGGTACAAGATGGCACTTTGTTCTCTGCTGGCTAGAAGCATTTGCATACTCAAAACTTAAGTACTGGGTGCTTTTTAGAGCCATCAATGGGATGGGGAATGTTTGAGACCAATTAGCTTCTCTCCTGTTTCCTATCTTTTTACCAGCAGAGAAACTTCTTGGAATAAATGTGGTTTTTTTGCAGGCTCAGAACTGCCAACACTATGATGTAGCCCAAAGTGGAGAATATTTCTCCACTTCTCTGAATACCAATTGCTGAAAAGCAAGAACAGGAAAAAGCTAATATCTTCATGCCCCGCTTGTGGGCTTCCAAGAAGCATCTGGGCTGCAGCAAACTGAATGCTTGACTAAATGGAATTGATCCAGTACTTCTTGCATGTTTATCTCCTTACTAATCCCTCCTTTGGCCTGCATTGGATAATGAGTTACAAGCATAATCCCTGCCTAGCAACCCCCAAGTTGCCAGTTGCAGGCTCAAAACACAACACTTTTGCTCAGTTCACACATCCATATACATTGCTAGGAGCCACATCCCAGCCCAGACTCTCCCTAGCCCACCCCTAGCGAGACTCAGCCATTTGGGACCCCAAACACTGCTTACCAAGAGCAGCCTGGCAAGGAGGCAGCAGCAGCTATGGCTGCAAGTATTGGATTGCTGGCCAGCCTCGCAATGTTCTACAGAGGCAGAAGGTGGTGGCCATAGAGACCGAGGCTGGGAATGCTCCAACAGGGCTGCCAGTGACGTCAACAGCTGATGACAGCCTGCTGGAGCTTTCACCAGTTCTGGAGAGGTTCTGCGAGAGCCTAATGCAGCAGGAGAAAGCAGCAGGTCTGGGGTAGCAGGAGGCCAACCTGGTAGTCTTCTGTGGTAGTCTTTGCCCAGGATGAGCATGGGTGAGCCAAAGGGGGAAGTGGGTGGGAGTCCTGACTCAGGCCCCGGGGCAGGCCAGTCAGGGGGCAGGAGAGGGATGGCAGGACCAGGAGAAGGCAGGGTCTGATCATCCATCTATAGTCACCTGGTGAGGGAGTGGGAATGGGACAGGACTGGTCCAAAACCAGAGGGGTAGTACCAAGGGTCATTCAAAAGGGCATCTCCTGACCAGGCCAGGGAGGTACAGAGGACTGGGCTACAGGGGGAGAAAGAGAGAGAGAGGGGACATGAACCAAAAAGGAGTAATTCCTGGGAAGGAAGAGAATTTGGGTGGTGGGAAAAACCCCTGCAGAGGACTGTACCTGACCCCACCCAGGACAGTGGAGGGTGGGAAGTCCATGTCAGGGCAGGAGAAGGCTCACAGCTTGGTTTCTATAAAATGGTTTTCTATCCTGTTCGTTTGTCAACTTCCCATTCAACATGTGACCCAACTCTGCAGAAAAGTATTTAGGGTGAACCGAAAGTCCTACCTGCATTTTGTATCTCTTCATACATGCACGCCATCGTTGGGCATTGTGGCCTTTATGGCACATGTATGAACCGGTCCCAAGTAACAAAGCAAAGAGAAACAGAATGATGCATGTGCAAGTTTCGTTTTCCTTGGAGGATTCGGGGCCAACCTTCTGTCTCCCCCCAACTCTCCTAATTCACCAAACAAGAAACATTAGAAAGGGCTTCTTATTATTTCTTTTTAAAACTACATTTTGAAATACATTTTTTGGCGAGGTTAACCGAGATTAATACACACAGGGCTACCCCTGGGCGTGAAAAGCAGCGAAAGGGACCCTCGGAAATAACCAGCCTGGCGTGTTTTAAAAGCAGGAAGCAATGCCTGGGCTGGAATCACTTAAACAAAAAGATTGCAGCGAGGGACATAATGCAAGAAAGTAATAAGGTTTAAAACAGGTCAGAGCCCTCTGCTTGCTCCAGCGCTCTTGAGTGAGATGCATTATTTAATGGTCTTTGGTCACCGCTGATATACTGTTGATCAAATAGATGATTTTGTTCAAAAGAGCATTAGGGAAGAAATATACAATGCCGCATTACACTCTGCCAGAGTTCTCTCCTTGGCGGGGGGGGGGGGGGGGAAGGGGCCGATAGATGGAAGGTTTTTTCCTTTTGACAGCCAAGCAAAGCAGCTGAAATGGAAAGTCTTTTCGAAACGGGGAACAGAAACGGTAATAACGCTGCCATATTCAAAAATTAAATTGGTGTAATTCTAGACTCCCAGCGTAGCCGAGGGAAGGGGAAACACTCGAGCCCGAAGCTCGGGAAACTGAAGCCTTGGGGTGATGATGGTGCTATGTCGTGGCTAAACCAAACAATCTTTTATAAAAATGGATGCCTTGATGGGTCTCTCCATCAACTACAAAGGCTGCCACAGTGTCTGAAAGCTGGAAATCTAAATGTACGGGAAGATGCAAGCCAGTGCGCGAATGAACTGCCTTGACTCCGAGTGTTCCGAGCATATACAGAGCTGGTTTCGGAAAAAGACATTAGCCTCCCGAGAAAGAAGCAATACCTCCTGATTAGGTGTGGGGTTTTTAAGGTTTCAGAAAACAAAGAAGCTGTGGAGTTTTAGGACTGGCGAGTTTAGGAACTCTTTTTTAAAAAAAAAAGCCAGAAATTATGAGTCTATTGTACATTTATCTGATCCTTCACCCAGTGAGTTTTATGGGGAGTGGAGACCTAAATCTGGGCATCGTTTTACAACCACAATACCTCGTTGGCTTTTTTACAATCCAAACTGAAAACATGTTGAATTTCAGTTCTTCTCATTAATAATGGGCTTCGATGAACTACTGGGGTAGAAGTATTTATAAATAAAATAAACAGTGGTGGCCTACCTTACAGGGCAATTGTAAGGATGACAACAAGATCCTGGATGTGATAATCTTTAAAGCCTGATGGTGCTATAGAAATGCTAGGAAGTCGGTGCCACTGTTCAATTCAGGATGGAACATCCACATAACCCAGAATCCTCCTGGACCAGGGAATCAAGTGATAACAGACAGCCAAGCTCTTGTCCAGCTCTGCTATCAAATTCCCAGACTTTCTCTCTCCTCAAAACCTAGTTCTCACAAACAACAGATGAGGTAGTATCACCACAGGTAAGGTCTCAAATTATAGACTGCTTGCCACTGAAAAATGTTCCTTGCTCACAGAAATCTGCAGTGTAAGGGAAGCAGAGCCCTTCTCCCTGGCATGCTTACTTTCTAGATGTGAGGAACTTTTACTGCAGGATTCACATTCATGTGAGTCCCAGTTTACAATCTGAAGAGATCTAGACACAGGCTTGCCACCTTGTCTGATGTTCATGAGAAGCAGGGCAGTGTCTGGGAACTGGGCATTGTGGAGGGTTGTGCCCTCTTTCCTTCCACACATCAATTTCTGTATGACTGATGGCCACAAGTTACTTTGTGAAATATATCAAACAATCACAAATAATAAATTGTAATTAACAGCACAGTCTCTAATAGCTATAGTACTGCTTGAAGCATTCATACAACCACCGATGGTAAGTATAACAAATATCAACAGAAAAATTATAATACAAACTATAAAGAATACAATGTAACATCAATTTTATACAGGACGTAAGAGAAGTCTGAATTGTCTAAAAAGGGAAAACAGAACTAATACTCCCAAAGGGACCGATGAACATCTAGATTTCTGCCTGTTTCAAATGTAGTCTTCTTCAGAGCTAGGAATGTCACGAGACTTGGAAGGCAATAGCCACGTTTCTGAAGGATTAAAGACTGGCCATTCTGTGCAGGAGTACTTTAAAGGCACATGTTCCAGACAACATTTTGTTCCATCACTGAATGTCCTGGCTCTGAAGAAGACTCTACATTTGAAACGGGCAGAAATCTAGATGCCTGTCAGTCACCTTTGGGAGTATTAGTTATGTTCTCCCTCTTTGGACAATTCAAACTTCCAATACGTCCTGTATAAAATTGATGTTATATTGTATGCTTTATAGTTTGTATTATAATTTTTCTATTGATATTTGTTATACTTATGGTCAGGGGTCATTTCGTAGAAAAAGAGGTGCAGAAGCTCATTACCATAACTCATTAGCATAACTCATTTGTATATGCCACACCCCCTGACATAACCAGAAGTATGTCAGAAGGCAAGAAAGAAAGAAGAGAGACAGGGAGACAGGGAGACAGACAGACAGACAGACAGACAGACAGACAGACAGACAGACAGAGAAAGAAAGAAAGAAAGAAAGAAAGAAAGAAAGAAAGAAAGAAAGAAAGAAAGAAAGAAAGAAAGAAAGAAAGAGGAAAGCTACTAATCCAAGCCTCAGAAATACCACTATTCTGGGAGGATAGCTTCAGTGGTGGCTGAAGCATTCAGACGGCTGGTTGGGGGAACAAGGACCTTTCCAGGGGATGGGGTCATTTTGCTGCAGCCATGACACAAGCAGGCATTCCCCTGCGGGGGGGGGGGGGCTGGCACCAACTTCCGGAGCTGCGCTCCCCCAAGCTCCTGCTCGAAAGGACCCCTGCTTATGGTTTGTGGTTGTATGAATGTTTCAAAAGAACAGAAGAACATAAGAGAAGCCAATGCTGGATCAGGCCAATGGCCCATCCAGTCCAACACTCTGTCACACAGTGGCCAAAAACACCAGGTGCCATCAGGAGGTCCTCAAGTGGGGCCAGGACACTAAAAGCCCTCCTACTGTTGCCCCCCAACAAAGCACCCAGAATACAGAACATCACTTGCCCCTGTCCGAGAGTTCCTATCTATACCTTGTGGCTAGGAGCCACTGATGGATCTCTGCTCCATATGTTTATCCAGTTCCCTCTTGAAGCCATCCATGCTTGTAGCTGCCACCACCTCCTGTTCCATGTACTATAGCAGTACTATAGCTATTAGAGATTGTGCTGTTAATTACAATTTATTATTTGCAATTGTTTGATATATTTCACAGTGTTTTGTTGATTCTTCATATTCCTTTTATTCACTGTGGTCCCATTCTTTGTGATTTGACAAGTTACTTTGCGACTCACCAGCCTTCCTCACTAAATGGGGCTGCAGCATTACCAGACATCCCCCTGTGAATGTACATGGGAGAGAAGTGACATCTCTTCGGCACCTGGGCTGAAATTTTGCCCCCTGGCTGAAAAAGTTGTCAATAACTCCCTCAAGGTAGTCCTTGCCTCTTTAAACAATTTGCCATAGAGTCTGGGGTGAATCCTAGATCATCACCCTAACAATATGACATCACTTCTGGTTTTGCACCAACAATGACATTATGCACTGGTGCAATACCAAATCCTTTGTTCCTCCCCTGCCCCGATTCCCACCAGGGTGCCAACTAGGCCAGCAACCCCATTTATAGTCATAGTTGCTAAAAGAAAATTTAGACAAACTCCCAGCCTAAACAGATTAAAAATCTATTATTATAACAGAGTTTTTGTAATAATTCTTTGGTGGGGCAAACCAGTGCTCCCAATGGGAAAATGCATCCATGAGCCTCACTAGTGCTAGCCAAAGTGCCCCTCCACTTCCACCACCACCACGCAGCTTAAAAAAGCCACATTCCTGTGCACACAAACACACATCTTCTTGGAGGAATATACAGACCCTCTTTCACACTCCTTTAAGACTTGCTGGGTGCCAGCCAGATGTGTCTGCAAACAAGAGTCATGATCTATTAGGGTTGCCAGCCCCCAGGTCCAGGTAGGGGGTTCCCCCACTCCTGGGGGCTCAAATCCCCCCCTGGCCATCTGGCCACCGGGGGGGATGGGCCCCCCAAGCCCCACCCTCAAGCTGCAGCCACCCTTCTCCTTCTCTGCTAAAAGATTTAAAGGGCTTCAGCTAATCAGCCGGGAGCACGTGGCCCGCAGGCCAGCTGGAGGACCCTTTAAATCTTTTAGCAGGGAGAGAGAGGAGCTGTGGCAACCCTACTCCAAGTTCACCTTTCAGCCTCAGCGCCTGACACGGAGGCAGCAGTTCCCATGCCATCATGATTATCAAGGCTTAACAGGAGAGGACTTTGCTTGTTCTCAAGGCGCTCCCCAGCTTTAGTTCTTTTGCAGATTTGCCCTCCACCTGCCAAGCTGCTAAACCATCAATCTGGCCTGGTAACTTAGGCCTACTCCCCACCAGTCCATTACAACATAATGGGCAAAACTGGAGCAGAAATGGCACTTAGAAATAGAAATCCATCAGTGGTAATTATCGCTAACCAGAAATCACCGCCACTGCTTCAAGACCCTCAGTCCCATTCCTTGTTGAACAAAAAGGGACACCTTTTTAATTATGGTTAAGGGAGGGGGAGAGAAAAAGATCTGAAATTCCCGTTCCTAATTAGCATACATAATTTGCTATCTCTGACACAAAAGTGACTTTATCACAGCAGCCCAGGGGGGGAAAGACAGAACAATGCTGTGCTAATTCCGTTTGAAGTTTAGAGATTCATTTTAAAAAAAACTTGTTTCTTTTTCTCTTTGCTTGAATGCTCTATCCCCAAGACAAGCTGGCTCACACATGCTGGTACCAGTCACTGCTCAAACTGGAGATGAATTTGAATTTCTCATCCCTGCTGTTTTGACCCAAAAATCCCCGTTTTGATTTTGCATCTTCCTGGTGAGAATCAAACCTGTGATTCAGACTCTTTGCTGTATTTTCACACCAAAAACTGTCCCCATAAACTGTACACATTTTCCAATGTCATTTATGATTAATAAATCAAGCACAGACATTTATTATGCATATAAGTGACATACATTGCCGTATAAATACTGTATAAGTGGTGTTTAGAAGCTACACAACGTGCATCAACAACATTAATTCACCCAATTGATAGCAAAAACTGCAAAACTGAAACAGGTGATAAAAATATAAACAAATGCAAAATGGTGAAAATGCACTCATCCTTCATTGCCGTCGCATGATTGCATGTGTGAATGGGATAAAGGTCAAGTACCAAATGTAGAGCCTTCATATCCACTGTGTGTGTCAGTGGGAGGAGTTCATAGATTCCGCTGACAGCTGGCACATGTACATTACAAATCAAACTTATATACTTGCAAACCAGACCCCGAGGATACCAGTGCCACCATTCATTTGTTTACTTAGACAGCAACAATCTTAGCCAATGGGCAACCAGGGCCACTGCCTTGGGCCTCATGCCAGAGGCCCCCCAGCAGCCACAGCTCCCCCCCCCCCAAAGAAGAGCCGGCTTCCTCAGCCAGCACCACTACTGCCTACCCAATCTGGGGATTGGGTAGCCAGGTTCTGGTTGCAGTTCCTACCAGCCTTGCACAGGGTGAGGATCACCGATAGCTTGGCTCCAGCTGGTGGGGCAGTGATTCTGGGACTCCAGCTGTGAGGGGGCAGTGATTCTGGGGGGGCCCATCCTGGACTTGTGCCAGGATCCCAAAATCATCAAGACTGCCCCATATGTGGAAAATGCCCACATTGCCTCTCCAGAGACCCACTCGAGCGATCTCACAAGGTAAAAGCAAGACAATACCAAAACCATAAACCACAAGCATAAAAATAAAAAAAACATTAAAACCAGCAATAAAACTAGCACATAGCCTGGTGGAGACATAAATGCAGCCGGTAAGTGGTATTCAGCAGTATCAAATAGTAATCGTAACACAGCAAGATGCAAACCATAAAAGCAACAGGTATAAAAGATGGGTCCCCAAAGCTAAAAGCCTGGGTGAAAAAAAGAACTGTTTCGACCTGTAACGTAAAGTACAGTAAAGTCGTTGCCAGACAAACTTCAGGTGGAGGGCATTCCAACATCAAGGCACCACCACTCAAAAAGCCCTGTCTTTGGATGCCCCCTAGCCTCCCCTCTTCAAGTGAAGGCACAGGGAGCAGAGCACAGGAAGAGGATTTTCATCATCACAGTTTATTATTTCCAAGAGCTCCTGCAATGTTCCAGATGCTGTACTCGAATCAGTTCAGGCAGTTCCTTGCCTGCAGACCCAAACTGTTAAAACATGACAGAAAAGGAGAAGGGATTTAGAACCAGAAGGTTTTTCTTTGGAGGCTATGACCACCATTTTTCTGGTGGGGTATCAAAGAAACAGCAAATCAGTGATATCCTGATAACAACAGACCCTTCCAGAATCCTCTTACTTAAGCACATTTTAATGCTTACAAACTTGTTCGTGTTAGAAAGTGGTATAAATGAACCATTGTTTTTAAGTTCAGAAGCTTTCACCTGCTCATAACAAACACCTTCTTTCAAATAGTGACTTCTTCAAGTGATCCTTTTCAGCCCCTCCCAGCCTGTCAGTCAGAGCATCTAAAGGCAGGGGGGGAGGTTGTTTGTTTTAAGATCTTGCCAGCAGGATTAAAGCTGAGGGGCCGTACTGAACAAGCCAGAGGAAATTTTGGATAAACAGGTGGTGTTAGAAGGCAAAATGCTGGGATGAGGTAGGTAGGCAGTGTTAGAGGGCAAAATGTGGAGCTTGACCGCTTTGTAGGGGTATCAGCTTCTCTGATTTTTAAAAAAAGGATTTTCCCTATTTTAAACAGCACCTTTTATTCTTCAAATGGAAGCTGTCATGTCACAAATTGAAAAACTTGTTTCTGAAAAATTCAACTGACCCTGCCATGGCCTGTAAAAGGGGGGGGGGGGGAGAAAAAAGGGAAAAACTTTAGGCTGCCTGCGTTAGAATAAAATACAGAGGTAAAGCAGAGCTTATGCAATAATTAATCCTTGTCACTGACACAGGGAAAAGACAGGTTGCTTGGGGTGGGGGGTAAATGGTTACCCCAGATTGATTTTGTAGTGTTTAGAAATGAACCCCGCTGAAATTAAATGGTACTGGGCAAAGAAGTCAATATGTGTCACCACACAAACAGCATACCTCCACATGTCCTGCAAATTTAAACATATACCCTCATATGATTATGTCTTGCAATGTATGTGTGCACCCCAGAGGCACATAACAATAAAAACTGGGTTTCTTTCTTAAATTATAAAAATAACACCTCCTTTGAAACAAAATGAACAATTTAAGGTAACTTACCAGGCTGCATGAATCACAAGCCGGAACTAAGATTGCCGGAAAAAAACATCAACAACCTCAGATATGCAGATGATACCACTCTAATGGCAGAAAGTGAAGAGGACCTAAAGAGTCTCTTGCTCAGGATGAAAGAGGAGAGCGCAAAAGTTGGCTTGAAGCTCAACATTAAAAAAAAATGAAGTTCATGGCATCCGGCCCCATCACTCCTTGGCAAATAGAAGGGGAAGTCGCGGAAGCAGTGACAGACTTCACCCTCCTGGGATCCAAGATCACTGCAGACGGTGACTGCAGCCAGGAAATTAAAAGACGCCTGCTCCTTGGGAGGAAAGCGATGGCAAGCCTAGACAGCATAATAAAAAGTAGAGACATCACCCTGCCAACAAAAGTCCATATGGTCAAAGCAATGGTATTCCCAGTAGTAATGCTGGCCCATAAGGAAGGCCGAGTGCTGAAGAATAGATGCTTCTGAATTATGGTGCTGGAGAAAACTCTTGAGAGTCCCTTGAACTGCAAGGAGATCAGAGCAGTCAATCTTAAAAGAAATCAACCCTGACTGTTCCCTGGAAGGCCAGAAACTGAAGCTAAAGCTCAAATACTTTGGCCACCAAATGAGAAGGGAGCACTCACTGGAGAAGACTCTGATGCTGGGAAAGATTAAAGGTAAAAGAAGAAGGGGACGGCAAAGGATGAGATGGTTAGACAGTGTTATCGATGCAATGAACATGGAGTTGAGGCACACTCCGGAGGACAGCTGAGGACAGGAGGGGCTGGCATGATGTGGTCCATGGGGTCGCAAAGAGTCGGACTCGACTGTACGACTGAACAACAACAACCAATAAAAAGAATCTGGAGTCATTTTGTACCCCACTAAGTTTCTAATGAAAGATCTTGGGGAACAAAGTTCCCCAATAATTAAAAGAATAATTAAAAGATCTTGGGGAACAAAGTTCCCCAATAATTAAAAAAGGCTGAGGTGCAATGTTGCCCCAGTGGGAAATGTATCCAGAAGACTGGCATGAAAATCAGAAGGCAGCTGTTTTAGACAGACACTGAGTCTAATAAAAAGGTTCCTTCTCTGCTTCTTGAACTTCCCTTTTGTCCTTCCCATGCCTGAGCCATGTCTTGAGGAGGCAGTGGTTGGACCATGGCACGGGCTGAACCTTGAGCCTCCAAATCAGACCTTTCCCCAAATGCTCAGTGCAAAAAAAGTAAGCCTAAGGTGTGTCCTTTGTTATTTGTGGGGTACTACAACACGAGAGACCCCCATAGTGACCCAAGAATACACAGCGTGCTGAGCCAGCTCAGGATAGGTGCCATTGGTAGCTATAGTTTGCACAGGAAACCTGCAAAAGGAGAAAGGAAGACTCAAAGAGGATGATAACCATCCCCACTCCACCCCCTGCCCTGACCTCCAGCGTGTGGGTGATGAAAGGTGGCATACTTCAATGAACAACTATTGGTCAAGGTCCGCATTTACGGCCTCTGTCCCACTCCCCCTTCACAGGCATTCCTCTACCAACTTAGATCATCTGAAAAGGGCTACTGAGATGTAATGATGGGGTCTCTGCCCTTCAAAAACTTCCAACTAAACAGCCTTTAAAATCAGCAGAAGAGAGAGCTGGGGGACCGCAACATGGGTAACTTATACTGAGCTATAAGCAATGCTCTGTCTAAGCTGTGGGGTCTTGTGAGCAAAAATTCTACTTTGTGAGCCACTGGCATTACAGTTGGGAGCAAGCGATTTGGCTACGGCATAAATTAGTTTGCTCTGGAGCCATCCTTCCTGCTAAGACAAAAACGTGTGAGCCAGAGGCTAAAAAACTGTGAGCTAGCTCACACTAACTCAGCTTAGAGGGAACACTGGCTGTAAGTAAAAAATTAGACATCATACCTTCAGAAGCCTTTTGATTTGTTCAACATGACGCTCCTTCTGCTAGAGATTTTTTGGCATGAAACGTACCTTAGCATGAATTAAAGAAATTGCATTTTTCCCCCAGAGGATCATTAATTACATTGAAATTCATTGCTTGAGAGATACATTTCCCTCCCATACAGAATACCTGAAAAAGTGTGACTCAGAACAACTCAAACTTCCCCAGATATTTACTCTGAACAAATTTAAATGGGTTTCAGGAACTTTTTAGACCATGTAAAGCAGGAGTCCCCAACATAGTGCCCATGGGTGCCATGCAGGATTGCCAGACCCCCTGGTCCAGGCAGAAGTCTCCCACTTTCAGGTGCTCCTCTCCCCTCCCCTTACCCCCTCTTACCTCCGAGAAGCCAGAAATAACTGCGACCTGCATACATAACCTGGAAGTGACGTAGGGCACATCAGGGATGTTGGCCAGCAATGCTCTGGTACCTGAGCAAAACTCTGTGATCTGTAGCTAATTCTTCCATAGAGTTTTGCCCAAAAACTAGAGCATCACCATCACTTCCTGGTGACGTAGGCGTGTCACAGCACTCCTCCCTGCTCCCAGAAAGTTCCCTCCCACCCCCTGCCAGCCTCTCGTTGGGACCTGGCAATCCTAACACCATGGTGCCTGTTGATACCTTGTCTTGCGCCTGGCAAGTGTATTTAGGACACCATTTCCACCTCTTCACCCCACCCCTGGTCAAGCGTTTTGCATGTTCGTATGAATATGACAGGGGCTGAAGGTGGTATGAAGAAAGGGCAAGGAGTTTTTGTCAGGTTTCCTTCAGTGGCCTGTTCTTATTTGTGCTGAATTCAACATCACCGTGCTGCAAAGAAACATCTAGCCGCATCAGGTCACATGATCAGTCCTGACCTCTATAAAAACTTCCAGGTCATGCTTGTTGCCTGGATAGAGCAACAAAAGATCTCCACTAGCTGCTGTTATCTGCCTTGGACACCTCTTCCTACCTGAGTTGCAAGGAGCAGTCCAGATGTGGGTACTACTAAGAGCCAGGAGAAGTCTTTTCCTGAATCTATAACCCCCAAGCAAAAGTTGTGAATCCAGCAGCTCCTCTAGGTCAGGGGTGTCAAACATGAGACCCGGGGGCTGGAACTGGCCCATCCAGGGCTCTTAAGCAGCCCACAATCAACTAGGGCAGGGGAGGGAACAGGAGACTGCTCAGGGGGAGAGGGCAGAGCCACTCCAATTGTGGCTTCAGCGTGGCAGGACAACCTCTTCTAGAGCAGTCAAGCAGCGTGGGAGCATCTGCCCAGTGCCGCACCACTGGCTCTCCAGTCCGCCCATATGGGTTTTCCTTTGTACACATCCCCTCCCAGCTCATGGGGCCTTGCAGTAAGGATACACCAACTCAGAGCTTATCAGCTACTGTCCCTTATACAGTTTATATCTACGATACCTGGCATTACGTTTTATGGCTCACAGGTCCAGGCCCGACAAAGTGACATTTATGTCAGATCTGGCCCTCGTAACAAATGAGTTCGACCCCCCTGCTCTAGATGTTCAGGTGTCGAGGCAGGTGAAGAACACAACAAGCCCTGTATCTCCCCCATTCCATTCCAGTCATCACACTCTCTTCTTGCAAACTGATTTTGCAGTTTTCATAATGGAAAAACATGGAAATTGTTAATAAGAACACCGGTAACATCCCCCCGCCCCATCCCTGAAACTAACTCTGCATCATTTCCCAATTACCTCCATACAGCTTGGGAAGGCATATTAAGTAGGCTTAGATGATTTTCATTTTTTCTTGCCCATTATCACTAAAAATATCACTTCCTCCCAAGCACCCTCTGAGTGCAGATTCAACATCACTTAACGTGTGTTAGTTAGGTTAGGTCTACACACAACCCAGAATGAGAGCGTGGAATGCTGAGATGGCAGAACGGATTGTACTGCTTCAAATAATAAGAGGAGAGATTGCTATTCAATGCTCCTTTACATATGAAACTCCTTCCATATAGAAAACTGCATTCCCTCACTTGCAGTCTGAAGTAAACCACCTCAGGATTCTGAAACAGGTATAAACTAGGCCTGAATTACCCACTAAGTCATTTCAGTTGCCCTTTAGTACTCATAAACGGGGCAGCCAAAATCTCTCATATTTGACCCTTCCTCCAACAATCTTAGAGTGGTCACATGGTTTCCACCTTCCTATTTTATCCTCACAGCAGCACTGTTATAGGGATGCCAGCCTCCAGGCGGGACCTGGGGTTCTCCGGAATTACCGCTCATCTCCAGACTTCAGAGTTCAGTTCCCCCGGAGAAAATGGATGCCTTGGAGGGTGGACTCTATGGCATTGTACCTCACAGAGGTCCCTGTCCTCCCCAGGCTCCACCCCCAAATCTCTAGGAGTTTCCCAACCTGGATCTGGCAACACAACACCATCCCCTGCCAGTGGCTGGGGGGACCTGGAAACCCTACTGTGATATAAGTTAGGCTGCAAGAGACTGGCCTAAGAACAACTAGTGAACATCATGGCAGAGTGGCAACATTAACCCCTCAGTCACAGTAAAGATTGTCAGTCTCCAGGTGGGACCTGGTGATCTCCTGGAATTATGACTGATCTCCAGATGAAAGAGCTCTGGAGGAAATGGCAGCTTTGGAGGGTGGTCTAGGGTTGCCAGCCTCCAGGTGGTGGCTGGAGATCTCCTGCTATTACAACTGCTCTCCAGACAACAGAGGTCAGTTCCCCTGGAGAAAATGGCCACTTTGGATGTTGGATTCTATGGCATAATACTCCAAACCTCGCCCTCCTCAGGTTTCACCCCAAAAATCTCCAGTTATTTCCCTAGGGGGGGCTCTTTGACATTATAGCCTTAGGTGGCCCCTCCTCTACTAGGGCTGCCAGGTCCCCTCGTTGCGTCAGCAGGGGGATTTGGTGGGGTGTTCCAGGACATTCCTCGATGCAATGACATCACCCGGAAGTGACACCATTGTGTCAGTGACATCATGCGGGACACTCTGGTTTGAGGTCAAAACTCTATGGCTTTAGGGCAAATTTACCATAGAGTTTTGCCCTCAAACCAGAGCATCCCGTGTGACATCCCCGACATGATGACATCACTTCCGAGGGATATCATTGCATCGGGGATGTTGTGCCTGTTTGGGGACGGGGTGTGTGTGTGTGTATATGCCTGGAAGTCATGGTTGACTTCTGGCAACCCCTAGTGGGGCTTGGACGTTTCGGAGATGTGGCTTACTATTACCTGCCTCTGCATCATAGCCCTTGGAGGTCTCCCTTCCAAGTAGTTGCTAGGCTCAGCCCTACTTAGCTTCCGAGATCTGACAAGATCAGGCTTGCCTGGGCCATCCAGGTCAGGGCAATAAAGTGTGTTTCAAGGGCAGAAAGGGGGATCTCAAATTTCTCATCCCTACGCTTGCAACTACCAAATCCCTGTTTCAATTTTGCTCCTTAAATAAACTGAACCCCTGATTCTTTCTTCTCACACTGTTTCCTGCTTACTTGTGCCAAATTTCCCCCTGTAAAATGTATGCATTGTTCAATGTTATTCATCCATCAATAAATCAGCCTTCTACATGCCATGCACTTTATGTATAAATTCCATTAAAATGCATTTTAGAAACACACAACAGAGTTACACAACACAAATGAATCCACAAACCAAAACAGTGAAAAGCAAAGCAACGACTGGGAAAAAAATGTAAGAAATTAAGAAAGCAATTCTAGCACGCATTTACTCAGGTCCATTCAGTGGGGCTTACTTCCAGGAAAGTGTTTTTTAAGAATGCCCCATAAATAAGGAATATTTGCTCCTCCCCAATGGAGAGTATAATTCGCAGGAAAACTCCACTCTGATGATCTTCTGAGGAGCGTTAGTGGGACTCTGACACACCCCTTCCGAGTGATTCCCAGAATTAAATTTCCCATTCCCTTTCAGTGCATGGGGCAGCAATTCTTATCTACAATTGTTATTACGGAACCATGGGATGGTAATACGCTTGGAGTAATGAATGCGGTCTGAAAAGGCATCTTATGAATGCATCCTTTGAACACCGTAACACCACGCAGTGGCATGAAGGGATCTATCTATGCAGTTTTGTTCTATCCAAGACCGGGGGGGGGGGGGGGGGGGGCTGAATATGCCTTACCTTATAATTTCAAAATTACTTGTAGCTTTAGTTAATTAAATGTAAAATCATTGGAATAAAATTATCCTTTCATTGGAAATTAACTCACTGCTTACGACTTTGATAATTACTTCTCTCTCTCTTTTTTCCAAATACCACATGCAGAATGGTCAGTTAAATTGTACGCAAGCGCATGGCGGGGGTAGAAGGAAGGGGGAGAGTTTAATGGCTGCCTAGCAATCAAGCTGATTATTATTATTTTTTAAGCACGAGCTATTAACATGTGCAATGAGGTATTAGCTAATAAATTATCTTTATAAAATTAAATTGTAATTTTATCACAAATTTTACAGAGGTTATGCTTTTTAATGGCCACGTTTAACGGTGACGCTTGGAATCGCGTTTTTCTTCATTAATTTATTAATGCTTTTGCATTTATATTATACTTTTAAAAAAAAAATTAACTTCAAATTAAATTGATTTATTTCTGTTCACAGCTGAGAGCTCCTTAGTTTTATTATTGTGATATAGAATCAGTGTCCGGCAGCAGATTAATGCCCCGTGTCAAGGCCAGGCTGAGGCTCTGGGTGGTGTTATTCAAGATCCCAGCTTGCAGTAACTGAATCTGAAATTGAAATAGCAGCAAACTTAGGGTCAAAACATCAGCAGGGATAGCGGTGATGAATGAACTCTCTCCCGCTTGACCCAATATATGCTCGGTTTTGCAAGTGTTCCATGTGGATAGTCAAACATAATCATGGCTTTTGTCAGCATCCACATAGAAGCTTGCGACCCGCCCCCCACATTTAGAGATTTTCCCCACATGATGCCCCAAGCACCCCACAACCCTTCTCCCCTCCAGACCTCTTCACTGTTCCCTTCCCTTCCCCTAAATTCAGCTGGTGAGAAGAGGTAGTAACTGTGGCAGCAAACTCCTTCTCTAGCCACAAGAAGCACCTGGGAAATATATTCCTCCTAGCTTCCTGAGCCTATTCAGAAGCAAATTAATGAAGAATAGGTCTAATCAATGTTCTTTACTAACACAACCTCCAGGTACAGAGGCAACATACTTTTGTGTACCTGGTCTCCAGCATCAGGTATGGCCATCATTCTCTACCTCCCATGAACTTCCCAAAGCATCTCTCTATCCACCATTGAAGACAGAAGCCTACAACAGATGGACCTCGGTCCAGTCCAGCAAGCCGATTCTTGCTGGCTTGGAATTGTAAATGGCAGCTTGTTTAGGGTAGGCAGAGATGTAATTCAGAGTTTAATCGGCGCTAAGCAGCATCCAAACTGGAACACACCAAATGTATTTTCTCCATTCTGGAGCAAGTGGAACAGAGGCATTTGTAATGCTAATGCGCACTCTGAGCCATACCAGAATGTTACATTACAAAGCGACTGAACTGCATTCAGGTCTCATGTGTGATAGCTTGCTTAGTATAGGTGTTCTTCAGAGCTTCTAGTTTCAAGTTGCAACATTTTATTAATCTCCCTCCTCCCTCTTTTTCTCCTGGGCAGCTGGCTAATTCAGTCATGAATTTGATTCACACAAACGAGACGCTCGACCAAAACTCACACTAAAATGGCAGGTTTGCAGAAATTTATCATGTCAACACATTTAACCAATCCCAAAGAGCCATTTGTGTCTCTTTGACTCAAAAGGAATTTCAAACAAACTTTAGTTGCTGCAAAAGGGGGAAATTAACGTTAAAAAAATCAACTGGGATGGAGCATTCTTATTTATTACCTCTTTTATTTTAAATATTTTTATCTCCCACTCTAAACCAGGATGGTCTCAAGATAGCTTACAAATATAAAAACATAATGACATTTTTTAAAAAAAAACCTGATTGGTATATAGATATAGATAATGTGGGGGACCTGCAAGGACTTGAGGGGGGCCTGTTTTTTTATTCTCCTCTCCTATTTCCTATTTCCCTTCCTTGAAAGCCCCTTTATAGCCTCCCCCCTTTTCCTGATTCCTTCTCTCATTGCCTCTCCCCTCGCTTCCTTCTCTCTTTCTCGCCCGCCAGCCAACCTTTATCTGCCGACCTGTGTTCAGCCTTCCCTCCTTCCCTCTACCAGGTAGCCTCTACCTGGGAAAACTATGGCCAAGTTATGCAATGCCAAATACTGAACTGGGCCCAATTGTGTGGTGGGGACCATGAAGACTTACAGGGGCAACTTATTTCCCCATGCATCTTCTTCACGCACAGTATTTCCTTTCCCCCACCTTCCAGTATTTCCTTTCCCTGGCAAACCCCATATCCTCACCTTTCCCTGCTTCCTTCTCTCCTTCCACCACCAACCAACCTAACTTCTGTCTGCCTCCCCCACATCTTCAGTTATACTTACTGTTTCATTTATACCTTTAGGGACCCAAAGCAGCTGACATTGTTCTCATCTCCTCCATTTAATCCTCACAACAATCCTGTGAAATAAGCTAGGCTAAGAACATATAACTGGCCCAAGGTTACCCAGTGCACTTCCATGGCAGAGTGGGGATTCAAACCTAGGTCTACCAGATCCTAGTCTAAAACGCTAACCACCACATCACATTAGCTTTCGTGTGGTGGCTGCTGTTGAACAGTAGCAAGTCTGGGTGAGTCAGGTAACTCACAAGGTATCAAGTTGCCCAGTGATTACTGCCAGGCCTGATCCCAGTGAGTCCTTCTTCAAAGGCCAAAACAGCCCTGGAAAGGGCCCTGCCCCCTCCCTCTGCCTTTTATTAACAGAAACCAAGGCTTGAACTGTCAATACTGTTGTGGTTGCCTAGCAATGGCCACTGAGGGCATTAGTTCCTTAAAGCTAAATGGACTGCTCCTATTATTTTGGGTGACTTTAACTTCCCTGTGTATGTATTAGATTTCAGATTTTTCTGCAGATCTGGGGCTTTTCACCAGTCTGTAAAAAGATCTGTCTTGTCTTTTCATGGCTCTGGTCTCTGGATTGAAGTATCCAGAAATGTTGAGGATTACACACAGAGAAAGAGATGCACACCCAGTAAATAATAACAATAACAATAACTAGGGCTTTTTTTGTTTAAAAAGCCCAGAAGGAACTCATTAGCATAATAGGCCACACCCAACAGCTGAAATTCATTAGCATATTAGGCAACAACCCTGACAGCACAACTCATTAGCATATTAGGTGGGGGGCTGGGAAAGCACAGTGCAGCATGGAAGGTAGCTTCCCCCTCCCCCGAGCTTCTTCGGCCCACTTCAGCATCCCCTTTCTTCGCTATTGCGGAGAGACTTGGGGAAGGGGGGGCATGGTTAGATGCCTTTCTCTCCCTCCCCCAGATCTGGGAGGGAAAGAAAGGCATTTTCAACCTGCCTGGGTTCCCTGCCTGCCCTTTTCCAGCTGCCACATGTCAGCTAGAGAAGGGAAGGCAGAGAGAGGCTTTTCCTTGTCAATTTCACTCTCAGCTGACTGGCAGGGAGTGAAATTGACAATGAAATCCCAAAGGGCTCCCCAGAGGGAAAAAGGGCATTTTAACATGCCGCCTTTCCCTCTTGTGTGTAACATGGGGAGGGCAGCATGCTCTGTAGCCATGCATGCCAGAAGTTCCTGTGCGTTCCTGCCCAAAAATTGCCCTGACAATAACAATAACAACAACAATAATAATATAAGGAAAAGTAACAGTAAAAGAAAAGCATCTTAAAATCAATAGTAATTATCAGGATTGTAAGATAAGTAAAGGTAATATAATAAAAGCACAAGGGAGGTTTGCAAAATAAATCCAAAAAGACTCTCCTCCTCTCACTGTCTACTATCCATATACATCAGACAAAGTGAATGTTATCCTTCAGCCCTTCTCTGAGCTAAATCTGGCTTCCCCAAAATCAGATAATGCCTTCCAAGTTAAACAGCTGTGAGGTAAATCTAAACTTGATACACGACACTGGTGTAAGCCTGTTATAAACTTCTTTCATGCAAGCTCCTTGTCGACAGATATCCTTGAGGGTAACCTCCATCTCTTTCACAGGTCACACAAGAGATTTAAAGATAAGGAGGGGGGGACTGTAGTTAAAGTCCAGATCTGGTATCTGAACTTGAATGATAGAGGACATGTTGCAGGGACAAGTTTATTGTCACCCAGCGGCCCACAATCCCGTTCTCCTGGCGCCACTTCTATTCCCGATATAATTCATGGGCTGACTTTCCCTTGTGGAGTGACTGATAAGGCCTTTGCTTCGGGCCTCGCTGGCCACTTGTCTCAAGGAGATGCCAGAGGAACTTCAGAGCAATATAAATGTGGCTCAGCAACAGCCTAAAAACTACTGGAAAAACTCCAGTCTAAAAGAAGAACGGGGAAAGCAGCATTTTAAGTAATAATTTGAAAAAGCCAAGAGAGGCCACAGCAAAATATGTGACAGGAATCCCCCCCCCTTTTTTTGGCCTTCTGAGGGAACCTTTTACCTTAGGATGGATAACAGAAATAAATGGAAAGGTCACTTGATGATCTCCCCCCCCCCTCAAAGTTTCTAGCTTGGCATTTCCCCCCTCTTCTTTTGTGCCGAAGGAAAGCAAAATGGCTCCAGTTCTAAGGAGAAAAGGCCAAGTACTCCAAGGAACAGTTCCAGCTATCCCCCTCATGAGCCACAGATGCAGGGATTCAGAGACTTGCCAGGCCCACCGGCAACTGAAAGGCCAGCCTCCGGGTCATAAGAACAATTATTGCCATTGTTAAGGGTTTCTTTCTTCTGGGTCCCTGGGCAAAAGTTCAGGGTGGGGCCTCAGAATCAGTGCCACTTCACTGCTATATCCTCTCCAGGACTGAGCAATGTGGGAGTTAAATTGAAATAATAAATAAATCCTCATAACTACCCTGTGAGGTAGACTAGGCTAAGAGAGGGTGACTGGCTCAAGGTCACACAGCACGCATCCTAGCAGAACGCTGATTCAAACCTGGATCTCCAAGATCCTAGTCTGAAACCAACCACTACACTTAGGTGGCTGGAATAGGAAAGCATGCCCATTCACAATGCCCTTGCCAGTCTGTGAAGAAGGAGGAGGAGGAGGTTGGATTTATACCCCATCCTTCACTACCCGAAGAAGTCTCAGAGCGGCTTACAATCTCCTTTCCCTTCCCCTCCCCTCAACAGACACCCTGTGAGGTAGGGGGGGCTGAGAGAGCTCTTTCCAGAACTGCCCTGGAGAGAACAGCTCTGAGAGAGCTTGTGACTGACCCAAGGTCACACCAGCAACTGCATGTGGAGGAGTGGGGAATCAAACCTGGTTCTCCCATATTAGAGTCCATGCTCCTAACCACTACATCAAGCTGGAAGAAGACCAGCTGCTGCCCACATAACTGTGCCCGTCCCCCATGGGAGGCACTTACATAATGCTTCACCTATATTGCTCATCTGAAATTGTTCACATGGTTAGAAGTTCATTTTTGTGTCTCCCCCCTGTAGCCAAATTTAAAAAACAAATTCACACCCCCTTGGTATTTTGGTCCTTCTTCAGACTTTTTTTTTTTTAAATGCTCACTAATCGATGTCTTCATGGCTTACTAGAACAACATCCCGTCAGCCACACGATGGGCTGCGTTATGATTGACATTCAGTGATGCCATTATGTTGTCATGTTTCATGACATCGTCAACATCTTTCCCAAGGTACAGATCTATACATTTTAAGGCTGTCAGCCAATTAAAGAATTTTAGTCAATTAATCATTTGTCTTTTTAACCAATTAATTGAACAACGGGATTTAAATCAATTTGCACATTACCCAGACCTCAATAGGAGTGTTTTTGCGATAGTGAAAGAAATGTCAAATAACTTATGGATCTCATAAACAAAAGCTACCACAGAATGACTTTTCGATTCGATGCGTTGTCATTGGTTTTAGCGGAGCTCAATTTTGTTGCTGTTGTTGATTATTCTTTTTCTTTTCTTTGAGGCCGTTTTATTTATATGCTGCCGGGGGGGGGGGGGGGCTGCCAGCAGTATGCCTTTTATATGCAACAGGCACACAAAGAACACTGAAAAAAAATGTGCATTTTTATGGGACAAATTTTCTGTACAAAGAAACAGAAAATGGTGTGAAAATACGACTCACAGGTTCATTTCTCACAAGGAAGCGACTGAAACGGAGATAGCCAAACTAAACAAGAAAGCATGCAGAATCGGTCTCGTCCATATTCAAGTTCCAAGCAATTCTTCTTCTGACAAATTGTCTGATTCGAATCCTGCAACAGGACTGATTCCTGACAGCTACAAGGCACAGCTCATGGGGGTTACAATGCTTCTCAAGGGACTATAAACAAATCAAGGTGTTTTTTAAAAAAAGAGAGAGAGAGAGAGAGAGAGAGAGTTGGAACAGATCTCATTAGTCACGAAAACTCACATTCCTGTAAATGCAAAGATCCAAATCGTCGACTCTTTGAGTGCTTTCCCATTTAAAGCACTTTTATTGCACTAAAACTGCCCATAACGGTTTCTGCAACAGCTCGTGTTGCTAAGTGTAGTTATTACTCTGCATGCATAAAAGATTCATACAAGTGTTTATATATACATATACATACGTGTGTGTGTGTGTGTGTATACAGGGGTCATTTTGAGGGGGAACGAGCAAAAACGGCGTTCCAGGAGTAACAAGGCCAGGAGTAGGGAACCCAGGCATGCTTGCATGCCTGCCCTTTGCTTCCCCAGACATGCCCCCCTTTTTTCCCTTTTGGGAAAAACATTTTAAACCTGCTCTTTGTTAGGGGGTGTGATATATGCAAATAAGTTATGCTAATGAGCTCCTGCACCTCTTTTTCTACGAAATGACCCCTGTATATAGATGATATAAACAAAAACAAAAAACAAACACACACATGCATACACGGGTTTCCCAAAAATAAAGGATGAGATTGTACAGAATTTTCTCTTCTTTCGGGAACAGGGAAGAGGGAGTAGGAGGAACATCTTTGCCAGCTGTGTAACATCTTTTCGTTGAGGGCTGGTTTTCCCCTTCTTGTTTCAGGTGCCTTGTAAAACTTGGGCACGGCCAGAGGAATGAGCCAAAGGGCTGGAGCCTTTGGCCTTTTGCTTGCAGCATAGGTCTTGGAACAAACCAGCCAGTTAGCCCAGGACTGGCCCAAGATGTGGTTCCTTCTTTCCTTCTTTCCTTCTTTCCTTCTTTCTTTCTTCCTTCCTTTCTTTTTTCCTTTCTTCCTTTCTTTCTTCCTTCCTTCCTTCCTTTCCTGTTTACTTACATTGTGATGTTGGGGTTCCCCCCTTGTTTTAAGCTACTTTAGGTTCTTCAGGGGAGGAAAGTGGAGTAAGAATACTTAAGTAAATTTTCTTTCCATGAGACAGCAAGCTTTGCTCCTTTGGTACCTTGGATAGGGTCTAACAGTAGACTTCCACTAACAGAACAAGGGGTGATTTTCATCAATTCTGTCTTTCCACTTCAGACCCCAGTTTGCCCTTTGTGCTGTTCTTTAAAATGCATATAATCAAGGCAAGGGGCCATGTCTCAGTGGTAGATCATCCGCTTAGCATGCAGAAGGTCTCAATCCCTTACATCCCCATCTATAAGGGTCAGGTAGTAGGTGACATAAAAGACTTCTGCCTGAACCAATGTGGTGCTGCCAGTCTGCTACCAGTCTGAACAGTCAGTTGATGAACCAAGGGTCTGATTCAGTATAAGGCATACATATAGCAGCATTACCACTGTTCATGTATCTCTTGGCATCGCGTCTAGTTTGAACTTATTTATTATTTATTTATGAAAAAAAAATCTATATGCCACCTCGTCAGAGATCTGCTCCAGGTGGCTCAAAAAATAAAACAAGTGAGGATCATTAAAAAATATATCATTAAAATTAACAAACCATTAATAACCCAACCAATAAAAACAACAAAGCAGCACGTGGGTCTTGTCCCACCCAGGTACGGAGAAAAGCAGCACGGTGCAGCCAGAAGGAGGCCAACAGAAGTCTGTTCCAACACAGCATCTGGCTTTATATATGGGGGTGGAGCCAGAAGAAGGTGGGGTGAAGGGCGGGGAACAGGGGACTAGAGGGGTGTATAAGGAGGCAGTCCCAACAGGTCGAGGAGGAGAAGGAGGCTGGTGCTCATGGAGACCATAGAGAGAGAAGGGTTGAGCACCTGTCAGTTGAGAAGAAAGGGGTGGTGAGATAACCACCCCTCCCACAACACATTTGAGCCCTTGGGCAGCCTCCAGGGCTGGGAACAGGGCTGCCAGTGTGACGGTGATGGGCAGCGGACATCCAAAAGTGGAGCAAGATCCTGACAATGGGGGGGGATTTAGGACCATGCCAACATACAATGTCATTGCCATTGCGAAACCAAATGCAACCTCACTGCATCATAGAGTTTGGGGTAAGTCCTACATCATTGTCCTGGTGTGATGACATCACATCCTGTTTTGCATCAGCAGTGACCTTTTTCATTGGTGTAATGCCAAATAGCTTGTCCTTGCCCTGCAAATTCTCCCACTGGGATGCCACCTAGGGCTAGCAATCCTGTTGTGCACTGTGAGAAACAGGATGCTGGATTAAATGGACCTCTGGTTTGATCCAGCAAAGCTGTTCTTTTGCTTCTACATTTCAATTTAAGGAGTGTGGTATGCAGGAAATGTGAAGCCACATACACAGTCTGGCTCACAGACACTACTGCTCATAGCACAGCTCACAAACAGGGGCCGTTTAAGCCTACCACATTCATAGATGCTTAGATTTACGGCTGCTAGTGCAGTGCGCTTCCCGCCTCACACCCCCACACCCCCCTAGATTGTTTCCTTTATTGCGGTTTTAGAAATCCATTCCAATTAGAGAGCAATATGATAGTTCCCAATTCAAAGCGCAAGGTGTGGTACGGGAAACTGGTGCAGAGCAGTCCCCACAGGTGCCGTGTGATGCACAGGACAGAGGCACCTCGAGCAATTCATAATAATCATATTTCTCCTGAAGCTTTCGTTTAGCTCCCTTCAAATTAAATCCCGGCAATAAAAGAGAAATCAATGGTGTTTTGGAGCAAAACTTTGCCGCGTTCCATCGGGCACCTCGTTGAGTTTAGCAACATTCTTCCTCTGTCTGGCAAATCTCACAAGGCGTTCAGTTTTCTTTCTCAAAAGCAGATATTCCTTACTGCTGCATTTTGACAGGGACAAAGATGGATAAGCCCCCAAACTGGGTGGTTTTCTGGGGCAAAGTTTTGCTCTGCAGTACACAGAGTGAACTGCTGACCACTGCATTTCGATTATTTCACCTGTCGCTGTTTTCTTAAATGGGTCTAAATGGTGCAACATCTTCAGTAACAATCTATCCCACTTTAATCCTGCCCTTCCTCCAAGGAGCTCAGGGAGGCATACATGAGCCTTCTCCATTTTATCCTCACAGCAACCCTGTGAGGTGGGTTAGGCAGAGAGTGTGTGACTAGCCACAATTAGCTTCCCCTGTCCCCACCAATAACTGTTCAGAACCTATTGCTTTATACAGGAAAGTTACCTGCAATTTTCATTCCCAAACAAGTGCTCAGTGCTCCAGCCCTAAGTTCTGCCATTGAAGATACTATGGAAATCTCCAAGAAGGAAATGTGCTGTGGACCGGGATCCAAATTCTATTGAGAAATTCCAATAGTATTCCTAGTTTGGAATGTAAGCAGCAAGGGTGCCGCCAAAGCATAAAGGGGGGAGGTGGCAGACCTGGGAAGGGATATTTTAGGGCCAAGCCGAAGCGATAATTAACCATACCCAAATTTAAACCAGGAGGGCTTGAGATGCTGGTACCTAAAATCCATTAATTGGAGGCTTTGCTTTGTGGGCTAAAGCTTAGTGGCAAAACACATGCTTTGCCTTGCAGAAGGTTGTGGGTTCAGGCCCTGGCATCTGCAGTTAAAAGGACCTCAAGTTAAAGGATTGGGAAGGATACTTCCTGAAACCCTAGAGAGCTGCTGCCCATTCAAGCATATGGCACTGAGTTACGTGGGGCAGTAATGAAATATAATACAGCCCATGCAGTTATGCCCATGAACGAAGACTGGCTATTGGTGCTATGTTCCGCACACTTGCATGTACAAGATTGCTGGGTCTTTTCAGCAGAACCCATACACCCAGGATGTCCATCAGGCCTAGGGTTACCAACCTCCAGGTGCAGGCTGGAGGTCTTCCAGAATTATGGCTGATCACCAGACAACAGAGATCCGTTCCTCTGGAGAAAATGGACTCCATGGCATTATATCCCACTTTATGGCATTATACCCCGCTGAGGTCCTTCCCCTCCCCAAACTCCACCATCCCCAAGCTCCACCCCCAAATCTCTAGGAATTTCACAACCCAGAGTGAGCACCCCTAGGCCCCCCTCACTTTTTGACCTTCAAGAAACTTGTGAAAATAATTTTATCCTTGAAGGAATTTGGTCTTTTTTTTTTTTTGCCCTTGACGTTGTTTAACTCTGTAGGAGAGAACTTTTAATTGCTGTTTTCATTTTACTCTTCATTCAGCTAGCAGCAGCTGTTTTAGACTTTTAGGGTTTTTAAAAACCTGTTTAATAATTTTTAGTGTTTTGATTTTCTACAACAGGAAAGCAGGATCCAAATTTCCCAGAACAGCAGATGAGCTATGAGCAAGCTACGGAAGATGGTGCTCCCCGCTGTCATTACCAGGGCCAGCCAATCCAGAGGCTTCATACTGACTGCCATTGGTAGGGCCGGAAGTTTCATACCCCTGTTCCCTCCTGTGCCAGAAGAGGGCTCTGAGTGTCTGAGAACGTATGATCCCACAGTTGCTCACCAGGCTCAGTCCCAGACTCAAGAGCTGCCTTATTCAGTTCTTCAGATCCCTGCCAGGCATAGCCATGCTCTTCCCATAAAGAATGTGCATAAGCTCAAAACAAGCCGGGCTACTCTGTCCCTCAAGTCCTTCTGGAGCTCTGCTGGAGTTTGGCAAGAGAGCATATATGTATATGTATCCAGGATTTGCTGGAAGCCAAACAATAAAAAAGAACATATGCTTCTCTTTCTTTTGCTAACCTTCTCCACCACCCTATCGATTTTGTAGTTTATTCTTGGAGGAGAAACGAAGGTATTGTGATTTCATTTAGGGCCTGTATTATAATTTCCCCAATGGTTTTGTCAAGTGCTCCTGGAAGAGAACACCTTTTGCAGAGAAAGGAGCATTCAAAGACACTGAGCCGACTAATCCATATCTAATTGGATGAAATCGTTATGCACTTTCCCTTCTTTCGGACGGGTTCCTCCCCCCGCCCCTTTCCGTAGGCTCTCTGGTTCCTCGGGGATCTTAAAAGCCACTGAAGAGGTTATTATAGCAAGTCCTCAGGGATGCTTAATACCTTATCCCTGTTCAGACATGCAAATAATCTAATTCAAAAGCTTCCTAATTAACAAACCTGCTACACTTCGTGGTAAAAAGGCGAGGGAGAGAGAAAGGGGTCTGGAAAGGGGGGGGCTCTTCTCTTGTTACAGACTATTGTGCAAAAAAAGGAGGGAGGCCTCAAAACGTAAATAATTGTCCTGATTTTAATTGCAAATTATTATTTCTAGCTTTGCTCAATCATCTTACATAAGGAAGGGCTGCGTGGAGTCGGTCGTCTCGCACAACCTTTCGTCACGATTCGGTTTGCTCAGAACCAGTGCAAGCAAGCCTCACTCAGAAACACAACTTCTTGTTTTGCAAAGAGGATTCAGGGTTTTGTGCGGGGGGGGGGGGGTTTCCTTCAAAAAATACATTAGGACTTTTAATTAACAAATTAGCCATTCAATTAAGATAATTAGGGCTAATTATTTTCTTTTAATCTATCACCAATTTTAGGGCAATTAAGCAGAATGCAGGCGAGGCGGATCACCCAGGGTCGTGCAGGATCCGGAAGGTGGGGGGGAGGAAGAGAGAGAAGAGCCCTAACAGAGAAGTGGTTAAATATTAAAGCTATGGAGGCAGAGGGCAGTCGCCATTTCCACAGTTGGACTTTTTTGTCCTGTCATTTCTGTCGGGAACAGCCTGCTGGTATATTCTCTGCAGTTAAAAACCTCCAGCTAAAGATTTGCTTGATTTAAATCAGTGGTTTCAATTCATACTAATACTCACGCAGGCATGTGCATGGCCCCGCCCCACATCTAGCCCCACACTTCACCTAAGCTCTCTTGCCGACTTACTGTCAACTAGGCAGTGGCAGCAGCAGCAGCACAAAGTCCCTATTCTCCTTACGCCCTGTGAGATTTTTCTCTCTCCACTGTTCTGAACTTTATTTATTTATTTATTATTAATTAGATGTATTAGGCGGCCCTGCCCTGCAAGCAGGGCTCAGGGCGGGTTACAACAGAAACAAATACCATACAAAGTTTAATTTAAAACCAGCATTAAAAAAACACCTAAAACCTATTAATGAGTAAAACAGTACACATTCCAAGATGGCGGAAGAAAAGATTTCAGCTTCCACAGGCCTCCTAGGGGGAAAGGGTTACAGAGGGTGGAGCGGGTGAGAGAACCAGATTTCATACTGTCTCATCACTGTCCTCAACCAAATGCCTGGCAGAACATCTCTGCCTTGCATGCCCTGCGGAAAGGTAATTTACTCCTGCAGGGTATGGATGTTCTCTGGCAGAGAGTTCCACCAGGTGGGGGCCAGAACTAAAAAAGCCCTGGCCCTGGTTGAAGACAGCCAGATCTCTCTTGGAGTGGGGACCACCAGGAGGTCCTTATTCCCTGAGCGTAATGCTTTTCTGGGGGCATACTGAGAGAGGCGGTCCCAGAGGTATGGGGGTCCCCTGACATCTAAGGGCCTTGAAAGGTCAACACCAAGACCTTGAACCTGATCCAGTGCTCCACAGGTCACGCAGCACAGGTTGAATGTGTGCCTTCATGGTAGCTGTATTCAGTTCTTCTTTAATTCCTGACTAATTAGGAGAAATTCCAAATGCTAGGCACTGTGAAAACATTACCCCCCCCCCCCAAAAAAAATCTTGATTCAACCGTATGTAATGTTGCAACAAGATTCTCTCTCTTTTTTTGCATTGTTTACTTCATGCTCCTATGCATATGTAGAACACCACATGGAAAAGATTCTTAGAACAAGCACACATAGACTCACTGTAAGGTCCTGATCACACGGAGAAGTAGCCGCGTGATAGGCACGAATGTCGAGCGGATTTTACCGGCGTGATCACAAGGGAACATCTGGCAAGTGTCCTGCACCCGTCGCCAGCCCATTTCTTCCTGCTGAAGAAGTGCAGTTAAAAACTACCTGCAAAAATCCAGTATCAAAGGGGTTTGCGATGGCCGACAAATGAAGGTCCCCATGTGATCACTCCAGCGCACTCCTGCTCTGTGGTTGAAGCATGCAAAAAACTCACACTGCCAGAAAAAACCCCAGTTCACCGCCGTCACATCTGATCGCGTAGTGGTAGGTCAAATTGTGATAGCCCAAATAGCCTCCCCTCCACGTTATCTGACACATGTGACCGGGGCCTAAGACTGCTTTCTCCACCCAATATTAGTAATTTTTATTATCAATCGAACTCCCAAACAGAAAGAAATACAAGACAACAAAATATAACAACAGTAGTGGCAAGTTCTCCCCCCAGTGTTTCATCAGTGCACACTGCAGAGGAAAAAGACATGAATGAACTGATGAAACTGAAGGGCAAGAACACGGTGCTTCATATAAAATTTGTAAGTCACAGCAAAACACTGGGACAAATTCTTATTGTACAGATTCACAACTTGGCCTCCAATTTTAGAACAGGGTATGAGGCGCCAACTTTGGACTGAACATAAAGAACGGTGTAAGGAATAAGACTGTGCTGAATTTTCGCTCTCAAAACGTGAGGAGCCTGAAAAATACAGTATTCGTTTGAGGTGGCTGGGAGGGTGTCCAAATACTGCTATGGAGCCATTTCTTTGGCCAGGCTTTCTTTGTCCCCAAAAGATCCTCGCCAGTCAGCGATCATGTCGGGCATACAATGATGTCCCTTATACTACACAGCCAATCAGATCTGATTCTGGCTACATCACAATATCACTGAGGGCAGACAAAAGCTGGACTAAGTTTAAATTCTGGTTTAAGTTCTGGACTAGGTTTACATCTGTGTGGAGAGTCGATGGAACAGGCCTGTTTGCCCAGGCAATGGGAATGCCTCCCTTTTTGCTGACATTTTGAACCCTTTAGGGTACCCCGAAATTATTAGGACGTGCAGAATTATCTTGGGGAGCCAAACCCCCCCCCCCCCCCCCCACAAAATTGGGGGGAAATTTCATTTTAGGAAGGAACTGACCCCTTTCCTTGCAACTGGCTGACACAGTTCATCTTTGTACAATCAAAACATCTAGATACTTCTAGACTGGTTTTAAATGGAAATGTGCTTGGCTGAGACAGAGAACAAAGGCCGTTATATAATTGGCTGGGAAAAAAACCCATTACCTCCCCAGCCAAGTTTCACAAGCTCTTTATTTCTAGACGGGTCGTGCAGCCAAACTGCAGCTGCTCGTCTGCCCAGATGTTGAGGTTTTGCTGGGCCAATGCCTTCCCACTGCATGGCTTCTTGCGAGCCTCTTTATTATCCCATTAGGTTCCCACGCAGGCAGCACAGCGGCACCTGCTCTGAAAGAGCGTTGGCATGCTAGCAATTAATAAGTTATGCCCTGATTAATTAGCAGGGTTAATTATGATTGCTGCAGCTCAAACCTATGTAAGAAAGAGATGGCATTGTGTTACTCGGAGACGCAAAACAATGGAAGCATCCCACCACCCAAACCCCAGGGACTGAGATCAGCTCCCTCCTCCTCCTCCCTCTTCTTCTTCTTCTTCTTCCTCTTCCTCTTCTAAAGCAAGGTCAATACATTTGCCCACTTGCTTCGAACAAACATTGCTGGTTTATTTTACCAGTTCCTTAACTTTTTATTCTACCTGTTCTCCAAGGAGTTCTGGAGGGGACATACAGTTTGACCCTTACCCTTAGCACAAGTAGGCTAGGCAGAGTACTAGTGACTCTACCAGGATCAACCAGCAAGTTTCATGCCTGAGCAGAGATTTGAACTTGGGATCTCCACTGTCCAGGTCCAATATTCATCTCTGATGTCACACTGGTTCTCAAGAACTGTTCTAGATATTTATACGCCACTTTTCTCCCTTATGGGGACCCAAAGTGACTTGCAACATGGTTTTCCCCTCCTCCATTTCATCCTTACAACAGCAACCCTGTGCAGCAGGTTAAGCTGAGAAAGAGAGAGAATCACTGACCCAAGGTCACCCAGCAAGCTTCCATGGCAGAGCACAGCTTCAAGCCTGGCTGCAGCAGACATTTTGGAAACATTTTTTGAGACAACACAAATGAGCTGCTCAGACTCAACAACTACCTTCCATTTCCATGGTTTCAGATGGCAGCCATGTTGTTCTGCAGTAGAACAGTTAGATTTGAGTTCAGTAGCACCTGAGAGACCAACAAGACTTTGGGTGCATAAGCTTTCGAGAGAAGAACAAGCGATTGGATTTATACCTCGCTCTTCACTCGGAGTCTCAGAGTGGCTTACAATCTCTTTTCCCTTCCCCTCCCCACAACAGACACCCTGTGAGGTAGGCATGGCTGAGAGAGCTCTTATGAAAACTGCTCATGAGAGAACAGCTCTCAGAAAACTTGTGACTGACCCAAGGTCACACCAGCTGCTGCATGTGGAGGCGTGGGGAATCAAACCCAGTTCTCCCAGATGAGAGTCCATGCTCTTAACCACTACACCAAACTGGCACTTAACCACTACACCAAACTAACTCTCAAAGCTCCCTTCATCAGACCTCGAAACACCCTGAAAATTTTGTTGGTCTCTAACTCCTGAACTTGAATCTAACTCCTGTTTCCAGTGTCAGGACATGGGAGAAAGTGTTCAGAGCAACAATGAAGTGCATTTCCTTCCACCACCAAGCAAAACCAAACAACTGTGAGACATCTGGAGTTAGTGATAGGCAAATGCCCCTCAGCTCGATTTGGAATTAGCTTGGTATTTCTGAGCTCTCAAGACAAGCATTTGGGGAAAGTTTATCTATTTACTGAGAATATCTCAGCTCATCTTGTTCCTGTTCCCTAGAGGCTGTAGTTGACTTGATCTGTGTCCCACCCTAAAGCACAAGAGGTGCCTGGGAATCCACACACACACACACCCTTGCAACAACCACCTCCAACACAGGATGTGTTGGACATGGAACAAGCACCACATAAGATGTGTGCAGGGAGCAACCATGAGAATTTACTAATCCAAGTAGAGAAGATATTCTCCAAACAAAAGTCTGCTTGGTTGCATGGCCTAGTTACATATCTCACAGCAACCAACAAGAGTTTCTTTGAAAGTAAGCAGTTAAGAATTTCTGTGCATGCATAAGGACTGGGTCACTGCTCTCAACTTTGGTTCTTTCTGTTTGTATTTTTTGTTGGCTTTAATTATATCTTTTCATCTCTTTGGTGTTTGATTTGGAAATTAATTTGCATGCCATAAACATCTTGTATGGTTTTAAAAAATGTTTTATATAGTATTTACATGTGGAACACATTTCTATAATGTACATGCAGCGGATAGTGTTGATTTATTGCTTCACAAACAACATTGAAAAATATGGACATCTTAAGGGGAAATTCTGTGGAAGAAAACAGAAAACAATGCAAAAATGAAGAATTACAAGGTTCAATTTGCACAAGAAAGAAGTGAGACCAAAATGGGGACTTGGGGACTCTGACACCAGGACTTGGACATCTAGCGTGTGGACACAATCATCTAGCTCTGCTGAACGCTGACCAAAGATGCTTTTGTGTTTAACATTCTGAGCTGAGCCAGAGAGGAACTTCTCCATTCATAACACGGCCAAAAATTATGAATTGGACAAATTTGTAATCTGAACCAGATAATTACAAATTTCAGCAATATCTCTATCTGGGATTCAAAGGTCAGGCTCTGAGGTTGAGAGCAGCAGGCTCCTTCCAGAGACTGAAGTTTGCAAGAAGAAAATAAACAGAAGGCCTCTAGATGGCTGATTTATTCTATACCAAAACTGCCCAGTATATTTTGAACTTTCTGGGGGTTTTAACAGCATTTTCTCTTTATAGCTTTTCACACATAGAACAAATTCTCTTTCTTCACTTGTTTTCCACTTCCCACTGAAAATCCCACTGATCCAAAATCAACAATGGTGAAATGGGATTTTGTAAAACTATGAAATTTGGAAGCATTTCAAAATTTGAACTCAACAGCGCTGTAAAGGTTGAACAAAACATGGCGTCTTGTAGCACCTTAAAGACTAACACTTCTATTATAGAGGAACCATCTGTAAACCAGGATCTGTTTTACCCAAATCACAAAAGTGTTACATATTGATTTGGAAAGACAAACACATAACCAACTTTTTGCCTTTGGTTTACTTTGTGAACTCTGTTCTGTGGCACACCTGGTCTGAGGCCATGGCATACAGAAGCCCACACTGGATAACTGATCTTCAGGAGAAGGTGGATGGTTGGTCCTACGGTAGGCAGGGGGGCTAAACTAGATAGCCTTTTTATCACTTCCAAATCTATGATGGACAGCCTGGGGTGGAGGATTCTTCTAGATGTGCAAGAGGCAGCCACCAAGCTAGGAATGCCACCTCTCCAACCCAAAGCAATCTGTTATTTCCAGAGCACTAAATGATACATGATCCACCATCTTATCCTAGCCAAATGTATCATTACCTGTAGTTCGGGCACTTTCCAGATCAATCCCCCTTTTAAAAATGTAGTCATATAGAAGGGTATTAGGTACTAGAAAACTCATTATGAAAATGGCATACTCAAATTCTTTAAGGTGATATTTCATAAAATACACTATGCCCGGCGTAGGGCTCAATCATTCTTTTTAATAGCTCCATAGCAGCCAGAAAATAAAGTATTCATGAAGATTGAGGAAGATGATCCTATGAACTTCAATTTAATTGGTGCAAATTAAAACAATCCATCTTTTCACGCTAGCCGTCTATCTCCGATCATCAGCGCAAGCCACGTCCGGCAACCTGATTACAATTATCTTTTAATAGGAAAACTTGTCACTTTTTGTGTGATTTACATAAGCTTGCACAAACTTACCCGTATCATTTAGGGTCCAAACATGTACAATTTACTTTCACTCACCCACATACACACAAACAGTCCCTTTTCTCATTCACTCCAAGAGGGTCAGGCCATCGTTACTTATTTATTTAACATTTCCACCCCAACACTCAAATCAATCCACTTTCAAAGATATGTATGAAGTGCCCCCCCCCCCCAACTAGCAATTGTCATGACAGCCCTAGTCCAGCAGTTGTTCAATGGTAGAGCACAGGCTTTGCATGCAGAAGATCCAAGGCTCAATCCCCAGTATCTCTAGTTAAAAGGATCGCAGGCAGTAGATGCTGGAAAAGGCTGCTCTCTCTTTGAGGCCCTGGACAGCTGCTGCCAATCAGAATGGACAATACTAAGCTGAAAGGGAAATTGCTCTGACTCAGTACAAGGCAAGTCACCCTGACCTGGATAGCCCAGGCAAGCCTGATCTCCTCAGATCTTGGAAGCAAAGCAGGGTCAACTGTGGTTAGTACTTGGATGGGAGACTTCCTTGGAATACCAAGTCAGGAGGATAGAGGTAGGCCTTATTCAGCCACCTCTCTGAATATCATCCAAGCCTCCAGTAGGGGTCAGTCTCCAGAGGTCAACATGACTTCCAAGTACAGACACACACACAAATACCAAAAAAAAAGAGCACAAGGCAATTTCACATTAATTCATATGATTCATTTCATATAAATCCATACAATCTAGTTTTGGGGTGAAACTCTATGGTTTGAGCCCAATTTTACCATAGAATTTTGTCCAAAACCCAAAAACATCACTTCCAGGGGATGTCATCACATTTCGTTTGTGGGCATTGGTGGGCGGGGTTTCCCCCACTGGCCAGCTGGCCAGCAGTGGAAAGGGGCCCGCAACAGCAGGGAAACCCCTGCCCAGACCAGGGGGCTGGCAATCCTACGATCCCCACAAACATGGTAGCCGAAGTCAACAACAAACCTGGTGATTTCATCACATGGCAACTCCTGGTGCAGAAGGTGAAAGTCAAGTTTCTGAGTGTTACAAAGGAAGAGAATAAGTTGGTTTGAGAATAATGGGAATGATCTTGGAGGGATTTAGATGAGCCACTTCCCAGCTAATATTGGCACTGGGGGTCATGAAGCAAGCGGATTAGGCTTCTCTGTTGCCCGCAAGCCCAATTAGGGCTGGAGGGGAGAAATATTTTTTAAACTGGTGGCACACCGATGTTGTGACATCACTTCCAGCAAATACCTGGAAATATTGTCACATTGCTGGAGTGATGCCAACGTGACACTCTACGATTCAGGCAAAACTCTGTCATTTCACCATAGGATTTTGTCCAGTCCTAGAGCATCGTGTCAATATCACACCAGTGACATGATGTCAATTCTGGTATCCCTGTCCCAGCATCTTTGAAGATGCCTTTTCAGTCCCATCTTTTTCTTACACATAAGTCCTATAACAATAGAAGAGATTCAAGTATTTGTAAAAGTTTGGTGGCAAAAGAATATTATAATTAATTTAATCAAGGGCTCAACAGGTCCCTTTCAGGAGAATGCTCCGCCTGAGAAGATCTCTCCACAGAGAAGGCCCTGCATCTGCATCTGATGATGATGGAACTGCCAACAGAATGTGAAACAGAGGCTTTCTGGATAAACACCGCACAAGAAAGGCTATTTGGAGCTTTTAATTTTGCTCTAAATTTTAAGCAGAATATAGAAACAAGCTAATAAACAGAAAGACAAAACCTTGACTGACCTCGGATTCCGAACAATATGCAAGTCCACTACCATGTAGAACAGAATAGATTATGAGACCAAACGTTACACATTAGGTGGTTCGATCTGAATATTCCCATTTCAGTTTCACTTCTCTCTCGTGAGGGTCGAACAAGTTTAGCCTCTGTTTTCATACCCCTTTTGTAACCACATTGTGTTTTTATGAGAAAGTAGGACTACAAATGAAGTGATACATAAATACACAAACACTTTCTCTTTCCTTATTCCAAATTTTCCCGGTAAAAATTCTGTGTGTGTTTTCCAGCTTTATTTATGTACCAGCTGCAAATTCATGGAGTATAAACATCACGAAAATGCCATAATAGAAACAAAAAGGATCATCAACAGCAGCAACAGAAACGAAGCAGGATGAGACCAATCAGAATGGCTGGGCACAGGAAATCCAAAAGGAATGGGAACAGCAACATTGACTAGTAATGACTACTAGATAGGGTTGCCAAGTCTGTTAAACTTACCGGCGGGGGGAGAGTCCTCCGCTGGCCGGGAGCTTCCCCGGCGTGTGCACTTTGCCCGCGCGCCGGGCAATGTCACCGGAAGTGATGTCAGCACATTGGGGGCGTTGCCAGGGCAACGCTCTGGCAATCGCCCCAAAACTCTATGGTATCATAGAGTTTTGGGGCGATTGCCAGAGCGTCGCCCTGGCAACGCCCCCAACGTGACGGCGTCACTTCCAGGCGACATCATTACGTGGGGGAAGTCGTCCAGGCTGGACGACTTTGGGGTGGGTTTTCCCCCGCCAGCCGAATGCTGGCCGGCTGATCGGGAACCCCTGTAGCGGGGGATCCCCCGTCCCCCGGGCTGACTTGGCAGCCCTACTACTAGGTTGTGTTTAGAAATCAGCCAAACAGGGCAGTAGCTAGGCCCTTCTTCCCAGGAAAGTACAGCAGCCTTGCCAAAGATAAGCAGAGTCTTCTTGCCAGTGCCAGGAAGGGAACACCCACTTGCAGGTCGGGTACAGGTTCCAATCCCCCACTCAGCCATGAAGTTTGCTTGCTGTCTTTTGGCCACTCACTACCTCTCAGGCTGATTCTGCACTGGCTTTTCCCTCTGTTGTTTTACTTAACCCATACTGGAACAGAAATTCCCCTCTGCATTGCAAGCTACTTTCACTTCCTTTGATCATCGGATTTTATGGTACCTTCTAGATAGATTTATGGCCATTCAGGGGTGACTTTGCAATCAGTAGGGCGTTGCTCCAAGGTATTTGAATGTGGTTTTGAGCTGCACTTTTTCCTTCCTGTTGAGAAAATGTGGAGCGACTGCTAGATGCAGAATCCCCCTCAGCCTAAACTACTTTATGGGTTTTTAAAAGATAATAACACATCATCATCATGTAAGCCACCCTGAGTTCCTTGGGGGAAGGGTGGGATAAGAAATGTGATCAAGGAGACCAGTGAGAGACAGGAGGCAGGCTCCTCCTGTGTCCTTATAATGTGAAACTAGCAAATCAGCTACACCTGGAAGCAGTCTGTCATTGACTCACAGTGCTGCAACTTTGCTGTAAAATTGCCATGAAGCACACTGCTGAAAAATGTGGCAAGGTGCAACAGAGTGTGCCTGCTGAAATTGTAAAAGCATGCCTAGACTTTGGGATCAAAAGACTGAGCCATTCTGTTGCGGTTATTTCACTGCAAAAGAATTGCACAGATTTGTGTCTGTAGGGTTGATTGAATCATTTACTCCTGATGCAAAGAAGCAGCAGAACTGCACAGCTTCAGAGGAGGTTACTCACTGCATCTCTGCATGAGACATGGCACTGGCTTTGCCCACCTCCAACCTGGATCAGTGACTCATGCAGAGCAGAAACATAGGGGCAACACTATGACATTTCAAAAAATAATTTTTTATTTTATGGTTTAGTATTGTTTTTATTTTGAATTACATGGGAGGCACCATATTTTTTTCATTGCTTAGGACAGTCTTAATCTGGCCCTTCATAGAGGCGGTGGGCTTTTCTGAAGATGGATAATTTGTCCACATTAATATTTGAAAGACAAAACCTCTTCTACTGTAGGAACAAAGTAGGGACAAGCCCACATTCCCTATTTCGTATCTTCTTTATACTCATAGGCATCAACTTCAGGGGGGCTGGGGAGCTGGAGACCCCCCAAAAAAACTTTTCCAGGATGTGCTGCGCCTCCCCCGGAGACAATGGCCTGTTTTGTCTCTGGCCCAGCCCCCCCCCCCCCCCCCCCGGAAATTGGAAAGTCTACGCCCTTATTTATACTCATTCAAACTTTCCATTTCTCTACATTTTGTTGTTGGTTTTGTAGATTCATTTACACTGTGTATGCATTTTGTATGAGTTATATATGCAGTTCATACAGTACTTATACATACAGTGGAGGTCATTTATAGTGCAATGCTAGGTGGAGCTACACCAGTCCATTATTTGAATCAGAGTAGACTGGAGTAACTTGGAGGGTAGCCGTGTTGGTCTGAAGCAGCAGAACAAAGTTTGAGTCCAGTGGCACCTTTAGGACCAACAAAATTTTATTCAGGGTATGAGCTTTGGTGTGCACGTGTGTCTGAAGAGGTGTACACACACACAAAAGCCCACCTTGAATAAAACTTTGTTTGTCTTAAAGGTGCCACTGGACTCAAACTTTGTTCTGTATAGGATTGCACTGTTATACACATAATATACCTATAACGTTATCATGGTGATTTAACAGTGCACAAGAAACGCACTGGGAAAATGTGTACATCCTACTGAAACGTCACGGTTCAAGGAAACGGAGAATATGGCGTGAAAATGAAGAAATCCTGGGTATGATTTGCAGAAACAGAATGGAAATGGAGATTTTTTTTAGCTTGAAATATCAAGGATGAGGAAATCAAAATCATCCCTAGAGTGACGTAGGGTTCTCTAACTTTAATTCAAGGGAAACTCCTTCTCCCAGAAATTTAGCATGTTCTGAGTTAGTAGTAAAAGAATTACCCACGTTACACTTGGGACTTCATGCTTGCTGCAGATACCACCTGTAAATACCTGGCTGTGCTGCTTACTCCCCCAACCCCCCCCCCCCAAAAAAATAACCTGTGGGACTTGTGCTTTGAAGCAATCCCTCTGGCCTTCCCACAACCTCCTACCTTCCCAAGAGATCGTTTGTCACCACCAATAGCGGCAGTCATTCTGTCTGTCCCAAATAAGCCTCAGTCTCCTTGATCCAGCAAGAAAGCACACTCGAGCTGACCCATCATAAATTCTTCAGGCTCAGCACAGAAGGAAAACGAATCCACACACAGCGGGGAGAGAGAGAGCTGCAATACCCCTCATCTCCCAAACCCTGTTAGTTTCTCCTCACAACCCCCATCAACCTCCCATGTACCTGCCTCTCTCCTTGGATAAGCAGGTAATCATCGGCTGCCACAGAAAGGTGACCCATTAACGTGATGGATTTGGTGGGAAAAACAAATGGAGTGAGACCTGCGTATTGCTGTCCTTCCCACACCTTGGCCTTTAGTTCTGTCATATCAATATCCTCACAGGGCCTCATTACACGCTGGCACAGCGCAGTGACAGGAGGGTTGGGGTCAGCCCCATGCATTTGGTGTTCCTGGAGCCTTCTCGGTTAAATCTCTCCCCCTCAGGAGTGCACATGTAAAGAATACACTGCGGTCTTCAAAGGGAGGAGGAGGAGGCAGAGGAGGTGCCCACCAAAAAATTAAAAGGGGTGGACGGGAGTGACACCGTCGCAAAAAGCAACTGAGTTATACAAATGAAGAAGAGACCATCTGTCCTTCTCTAAGATCCAACAAGTGAAATCTCTGGCTTGTGGGCTGCCTGACACAACTCTGGAAAAGATTCAGATGTGCTTTGTTAACACCTTGAGACACTCCTGTGATGGATATATTAACTCAATAAATAAGAGGCAAGTACAGCAGATAAAATACTAATTATTTACTATCCGTTACATTTCTATTCCTTCCTCCCAAGAGTTCAGTGTGGGATATCTGCTTCTCCCCTCCTCTGGAGAGACAGTGATTGGATTAGAACCCAGTTCTCAAAGGATACTGTAACCACCAACTACACTATCTTTACCCAAAAGTGGAAGCCTCTTGCAGAATATTTGAAAAGTATAGAACTTTAACACATATAAGCAAACAGCCTTACTGAGGACATATCTTACAAAATTCAGAGCAAGTATTAAGTGTACTGACAACCTTGTTTAAGTAAGGAATGAGAATGGGTGGATAGAAGAGGGCTGGTGTTTGATATCTGTATTTTGGGTTAGTTATTTTTTAAAAGGGCAGAAATGCTTCCTTAAATAAAGAGGGTTTTTGAAAAGAAAACTAAAGGAGCAGGAACAGATGCCCTTAGACCCATTGCTAGACCAAGGCTGCCTTCAGTGTCTTAGACCTTAATACTCAGTTTTGAACTGTCCCATTTTCGAAAAGCCCCATTTTGGGAAAGCTAATTCTGACCAAAGTAGCTGATTAGATATTGGCAACCCATTATTAGCTCTCCCATCTAGTTAACCTTCTTTTAAAAGCATTAGAGGAACGGGGGTGGACCAAGACTTTGGCACAGTAGAAAAAGAGTTTAACTTGTTCTAATTTCCTGAGGTAAATCGCTTCTCCACACCCATCAGCATCATTGCCTCAGAACACTGTACTCACTACAGACATATGTACAATTCTATGGCCAGGCCGACAATCTAAATGTCACCCAAAGCAAAATGTAACTCTACCTTGGCGGAGTTCCTCCTTTCTGTCTTTCACAGATTGATTCCACCTTTTCTCCACAAAGCCCAGAGCAACTTACATACCCACACTAGCATTTTATCCTCATAACAATCCAGTGAAGTAGGCTGGGCCGAAATAGAGCATGACTGGCACAGGTGGTCACTCACATATGAACCCCCCAATCTCCCCTTTTCCAGAACAAACATTCTAACCCCTACACCACGTTAGCTAGCCCGTAAACCACAGAGGGATTTTGAAAGCAACCCAAAGAACTTTGGTCAGATAGGTAAAATGTCTTGGAAGGAAGGAGCGGTTTGCATCTCCCATGGTTCTCCCTGGAGGCCTAAACTGAAATTCAAGAAAGCAGGAATCTCCTTGGACAAAACATCCATAGAATTTTTGGGGAAAGCCCGAAGGATGGTAAGAACGAACAAAAGTTCTCATGCAGGAGGGGTTTAGACATCCATATCTGTCACACCATAATAACAAGCACACACAAGCCTAAAGGCCTATATTTGAAATAATGCCCCACAACTGGGAAGAATTCCCCAAACCAATTAGTCCGAGTGCAAATCACACAAAGGCTTGTGCAACCCCTTGAAAGGCCTGGGGAGCACAGTCCTGAAAGAGCTGACCTTCAGGAGTGACCCTCAACCAGATAAATTCCACATTCCATTCACACATACACTGTCATCTCATTCACCTTGGCGAGAGCCTGCTCTCTCTCTCTCTTTCTCTCTCTCTCTCTCTCTTTCATCATCCATTTATCATCTCTCGCCCGCCACCACCAGCACCACCAATGTTTCTATTTAGGATTATTTGTTTGTACAGTTAAACCCTGTTTACACCTACGCCAGGAAGGAGGACAAACTGTGATTTTATACAGTGTTAGATCCTATCACCATCTCTCTCTCCTCTCTCTTTCTCACGCACACACACAAACTACATTTCCCACATTAATAAGGACAAAGGGTGAAAACCCAGTAAAATGCAGCATTATACGATAAAAGACCTAGGAACAGGGGGGCATCCAATTTTATGAGAAATAATAGCAATCTCTCTGCTTTTCCTGCAGGCTGCCCATTCCCATATCCCCAATCTATTACCTGACAACACGGAGGTAGGGGGAAAAATGAACCACCATTCCGCTACCCCAGCAGAACTGACACCGAAATTTCACCCCAAAGAAAAACACAAAGCGAACATTATGGTTCCATCTCAACTGAAACGTTTGAGGAATTTTGAAATAAGGCATTTCTATAAGATCAACAAAATTTGCCGCCATGTCACTGGGGCTTCTGGGACCATTATCCCATTTCTTAATGAGAGGGATACTGATGGAGAAGGAGTCATGCCCACATAAAAGCACCACATCCCATTGCCTCAGGTACCTCTCCCACCAGGAAACGGAAGTATTGTGTACTGGGTTCGATGCATGGAAGGTCCGGACTACAATGTAGTGATCAGCATTAATTTATTCAGTATACAACAAGCATGACCTACCAGCCGAGATGGCCAACTATATACAATTCCTAGGACATACCCAAAAGTCCTATTGGTGGGTTTGAATTTCCTGCCAGAGTTCTTATTGGAGGACTAGCGGTGGTTTGGATCCTTGGCCCCTATTGTTTCTAGGAGCCAAGCTCAGACTGTATGCCGCTGGCACGTGGTGGCGGTCAGTGGACGTAACAGGAAGATTGTCCCAGGGATCCCTCCAGTGTTTCAGAGGCAAGCTGTCATTTCCTGCTGAGAGACATAGTAAAGGAAATGAAACAATGAACCTCTCTGACTCCCTCTAGCCCTGCTTCACAGAGGTTGGGAAGTGTAAAAAGCATTTAGCAAAGGGGAAACCACTGGAGGACATTTTGTCCAGAGCTTTCCTAAAACTGGAGCCAGCCCTGCACAGCAAGTATAGGAACAAAGAGGACCACTGACTGACCAGCCAGTGTGAAAATCATCAAGAAGTGTAAAGGGATGGCCACAAGTCCCCCTCAGGCACAAGTTTCCCAGCTTGAAAGGGCAAGGCAGACATGGAGTGTGATAGGAATTACTGGGGCAGAAGTGGCTTTTTTGGAATCATGTGATTCCCAGGAGCAGGTAGACTCTGGGAGAGGGTGTCTCCTCTGACCAGGGTCCTGGAGGCACAGAGAGTAGGAAATCGGAATTTCTGCTTTGATCTGTGTGATAATCTTCAAAGAACAGGTGAAACTCTATGATGCCTCTGAAATTAAAAATTCCTAGACCATCCATTTTGTTCCAATTTTTCAGACTTCTTCAGCCCACGTGTGAATTTGCTTATGTATATTCCTCCTCCCTCTCTCTTTCTCTCACTCTCTCTCTCTTTTATGATCAACTAAAGATTTCCTTTGCATCTGTCAAGGAACTATTTTCACCAATAAATATGTAAATCCTCTGCAAATGTATGCTAATTACTTATTTTAATTACAATGTAAATAAGTAATTACTGGATAATTTTCAAGTATTTACATGGGGGCTGTGTGATTTAAAAGCTTAACTTGTATGAAGTATTTAGGGGGGGGGGGACCTATACATTTTTCTGTAATTACACCACAATTTAAATGCCATGGCCAAAACACAATTACTGCATACTCTGCAAGAGATAAATAATCAGGGACTCCTGCAGTAATTACTAAATAATAACAAAGTTATTACATGTGCTTCGCAACTTTAATGGTAAAAATATTGTTCTGACAGTGAGAAAGAGGAGATAAAAATGGCAAAATAAGAAAGGTCTCTTGAAATGGATGCGGATTTGTCTTCAAATGTAAATGTACATGTTCTTTTTTTAAAAAAAAACAACAACCCCGTTTATATACTATCTTTCTGCCAATGCATTCAAGGTGGTTTAAAGTAAAAAAAAATAATTGCCCACAAACTAATAAAACAAGATATAAAAGGGGAAAGGGGTATAAATAAAGGATTCTTCAGAAATGCATGATAAACATCAGACTGTGATAGCAAAATCCACATTCCAGAGAACCCTCCCCCTTCCCCAGCCATGTTTCTAGTCATCATTAGCACAAAGATTTTCATTACCTGGCGAGATCTCAGAAACCACAAGGTCTACTATTATACATAAGGAAATTCAAGACTATGCAATGTCTTTACTGTCTTTTAGATGACAGGCCAAAACATTTGTCTTTTCCCACTTTGCAAGCCCATTTATTATAGTTGGAGATTGGAGAATGTGGGTTACCTACAAGGACAATTTTGAGAGGGTTTAGCAGAGTATACACAGTTTCATCAGAATGGCTGTTAGAAGACTTTTTCAGTAGTAGCACCACATTTCTGGAATGCCCTGTCCCTTGAGGAGGGTTGCCAACCTCCAGATTGTATATTCCTCCTCTCTCTCCAGATTGTATATTCCAAAAGGAAGTACTTCTTCACCCAAAGAGTGATTAACACGTGGAATTCACTGCCACAGGAGGTGGTGGCGGCTACAAGCATGGACGGCTTCAAGAGGGAATTAGATAAACAGAAGTCCATCAGTGGCTATTAGCCACAAAGTATAGATAGGAACTCTCAGTCTGGGGCAAGTGATGCTCTGTATTCTTGGTGTTTTGGGGGGGCAACAGTGGGAGGGCTTCCTGCCCCCACTGCTGGACCTTCTGAGGGCACCTGGTGTTTTTGGCCACTGTGTGACAGAGTGTTGGACTGGATGGGCCACTGGCCTGATCCAACATTGGCTTCTCTTATGTTCTTATGTTCAGATGGGGCCTGGAATTCTCCCAGAATTATAACTGGTCTCCTGATATCAGTTCCCCGGGGGGCGATCAGCTTTGGAGGGTGGACTCCCCGGCACCACAACCTTGCTGAGCTCCCTCCCCTCCCAGGCTCCAACCCTAAACCTCCAGGAATTTCCAAACCTAGAATTAGCAACAGCAACCCTTCCCTTGAGACTGGCCTTGTGCTAGTTTACTGTCTTTTAGATGACAGGCCAAAACATTTGTCTTTTCCCACTTTTAATGGAAGAGTTCAGTTGCTTTACTGGCTGTTTTTATGGCCTGTCTCTAGACTTAGGGCTGTTTTATGAATACCATTTTAGTTACTGAATATTGCTTTCGTGCTGTTTCTATGCCCTCGTGGTCAGGTTGTTCTATGACTTGTTTTAATGTTAATAATTTTGTGTTTGTTGTTTTTATGATTATTGTTTTGTTGTTTTTACTTTTACTACCTTGAGCAGACAGCATGTATATTTTCTACATTAATTAAAGAAATTATGTTTTGATTTCCAAGACTCAGTTTAGGTGTGTTATTGTCGTGGAGAATGAACAATAAAACACAAATGTACTGTATCAGGTCGGAGCACTAGTTCAGTATCGTCTAGTCTAGTCCGGAGGTGTCGAACTCATTTGTTATGAGGGCCAGATCTGACATAAATGTCACTTTGTCAGACTGGGCCACATGTGTCATAAATCATAATGCTGGGTACCAGAGGTATAAACTGTATAAAGGACAGCAGCTGATAAACTCCCAGTTGATGTATCCTCACTGCAAGGCCTCATGGGCTGGGAGGGGGGTGCATGGGAAAACCCATATGGACAGACTGGAGAGCCAGTGGTGCAGTACTGGGCAGATCCTCCCATGATGCCTGACTGCTCTAGAAGAGGTTGTTCTGCCATGCTCCACCCACTCCCCTGAGGAGTCTCCTGTTCCCTCCCTTGCACTAGTTGCTCGCAGGCTGCATAAAAGCCCTGGATGGGCTGGTTCCAGCCCCCGGGCCTTATGTTTGACACCTCTGATGACTTGCAATACCTTTGAGGGGAGTCAGGAAGAATCAAACCATTCCCAATGCTTGCTACCTCATATTCTTTAACCAGAGATGCCAGTGATTGAAACTAAGATCTTCTCCATGCAAAGTAGTGCTCTACCACAGAGCCATAGATTCCCCCCCCCCAAAAAAAATTCCCCATGCTTTTATGCAGGGGTCATTTTGTAGAAAAAGAGGTGTGGGAGCTCATTAGCATAACTCATTAGCATAACATTTGCATATGCTACACCACCTGACATCACCGGAAGTTTTTTGCTGCAGCCATGACACAAGCAGGCATTCCCCCACCGGGGGGGGGGGGGTGGCTGGCACCAACTCCCGGAGCTGCGCTCCCCCAAGCTCCTGCTCGAAAGGACCCCTGCTTTTATGAACAGTACGTTATCTCCGCATGCCCTTCGGTATCCCCAAAACGCAAATACTGAAGATCTGATTGTTTGCAAATTTATTTAAATGGAATAGATTCATTGATCAATTAATTGGTTGAAAGACAGGCAATTAATCACCTAACGGTCCTTTCACTGGGCAACAGCCTTTTGACAGTACAAGCTTTACTCTGAAGTAAGTTGCACTGAGTTCCAATGGGCTTCAGGTTAACTGTGACATTAGAGTGCAGGCTTAATAAAAATTCTCTGAAAGAGGGAAGAGAGAGAGAGCGTGAGTGTGTGTGTGTGTGTATGTGTGTAAGATAACTTATTCTTGGGTCTGGGCCACTGGTAATATCCTTTCATCGATCCTACCCCCCCGCTGCATTTCTCCTTGGCTCTGTCCCTATGGAAGCAGCTGTGAAGGACAACGCAAGCAGCCGGCTATCGGAGGCATAATCTTGTAGCATTTTAATGGCATGGTGAGTCCTTGTCCGCCACCAGCCCTTAATAACCATCCCCGTCAGCTCTTTAGAATGTACAGATTATACGGGCCTTCTAAATCTTGCTTGAAAAGGCCAGGCACATTAATGAGCCCTACCTGGTCAACCCCACCGGAGCTAAATTCCTCGGCACGCGATGCATTCTATATCTAGACCACCACTCTCCCTCCCAAAGATAGCAGTTGTGTGGGCCATTTACAACCAAGAAGATATGGGGGGGGGGGGGAATCTATATATGGATTTTTGTATCACAGCTCATACGGTTCTCCGTTATGGCCACAGGTGCCATTTGCCTCAAAAACTTGCTATTAATTGTGTTTGTGCAATAATATAGATTTAGCAGGAGCGGTGGGGGTCAGTTCATGCACAAATACAGAGGATGGGGCTGTTACTTCCTACCAAAATGGACTGGGGGAGGGGGATGCTGCATTGCAACCAAGTAATTTCAGGGGTCTCCCTCAATGCTTTTAAAAATTTAAAGATTTTACCAATTAATTCAGCAGGTTTTTTTTACTTGCTTGATGGATGAAATGGCTTACGTTCTGTACCACACCTTTATTCGTATCATGAGTCTCAACTGGAAGCATTTGCGACATTTTAAAATGCAGTTTCAGTGTCTTCTGTACTCTTCTCTCCCTTGCTCATTCTCAGTACCTTAGCTCACACTCACTTGGGGGCATGAGTCTGCCTTTGCTCACACCACATCAACCATTTAACACTGTCTGCATAGATTTATGGCCGTTTGATTGCCGGTGACTCTGCAGTCAGTATGGTGTTGGCCCGGGGCATTTGAATGTGGTTTTGAGCTACATCTTTTTCTGTTCCAGAGTGGGTTTGGTAAAACAAATGAGCAAATGCTAGATGCAGAATGGGCCCAAGAAGGCAGAGAAAGCAAGAGAGAGGATTGAGAGTGGACATCACATATGTCAAGGAGGTAGGGTTGCCAGCCTCCAGGTGGGGCCTGGGGATCTCCCGCTTTTACAACTGATCCCCAGCTGACAGAGATCAGCTCCCCTGGAGAAAATGGCTGCCTTGATGGGTGGACTCTATGGCATTGTACCATGCTGAGGCCCCTCCCCTCCCCAAACCCCACCTTCTCCTGGCTCCACCCCCAAAGTCCCTAGGTATTTTCCAACCCGGACTTGGCAACCCTACAAGGAGGAACCCACAAGATCTCCTTCCATCCAGTCAAAGGGAAACCACCAGGAAGAAAGCTGTGCAGCATGCCTTTGTCCCCTCTGAGAAAAGTCACTACTCTTGAATATCTTCCCGCTTCTCTTAAACTTTCTCAGATATTTCTCCCAGTTGGGAGCGATCAGATTTTCTTCAACATTTAGCTTTAGATGGAAATGGGGAACGGGGTGCTGTAGGGCTTACATGTTGGTTTTGGAAGGAAGTTGTGTCATCCAGTGCCATCCACTTGACTCTTGGAAATGCTGCACCTGCAAAAACACCACTTTGGGGCAAGTCCATCCCAACCCTGAGCAATCTTTTGAGGAGATGGCATGCTGCAACAACCTCCTCCCTCTTGGTATTGCTCTATTAGGACAACCAACTCCATGGATACAGAGCAGATAATGAAACAAGGCGTCCAGAGAACACGGCGGCATTACTGCTTTGGCAAGAAATGTGAGCAAAATATTGCCTGAGGTAGACAGTGATTTTATTGTGGAATAACGTAGATGAGGGAATGGAATTATAATCCCAGCCCCTCATGAGAAATGTTTTGCAGTTATTGCCTGGAAGTTCAGCTGGCATTTTTTAATTACATTTTTTTAATACCCTAAATTTTTGTTTTATACGGAATCTGCTAAATTTGACTCAATACCATTTCCTGAGTCGTCAGAGATTCATAAGTGGTAACTTGGCATAAATCACACATATAATGGCCCCTTTCCAAAGTGTTTTAGTTAATAAACGTGCATAAAAATAAATAGAAAAATCAATGTTTTGTTAATATTGTGTCATTTTTACATGCTTTTTTTTGGCGAATTTATAGCAGCTTTTCAGGAAAGCAAATGCACTTCAATTGGGAGACAGAGGAAAAAAATGTTTGTGTTGTGGGGAAGTGAAGTTCATTAACATGGTTATTAATTATGAACTGCATGGATTCAGAATGTTCATTTATAATTCAGCTAAGACCAGAATCTGCAGGATTTGAAGCAGGCCCTGTACAACAAAGCCGACCAGGCCCTAGAGCTGACAAAACAGGCCCTGCGTTCTCCATAGCCAACATAAACTAAAAGATTCAGGCCCGCATGAAACAAGTGTGGGGCAGAGGAGCAAGAAAATAACAGTGCTGGGTAATGCGACAGCCCTGACCCAGATGGCACAGGCTGGATCAATCCTGGGAGTTAAGCAGGGTCAGCTCTGGTTAGTACTTGGATAAGAGTTGCCAGCCCCCAGGTGGGAGCAGGGGATCGCTTGGTTTTGCAGGTGCCCACTGGCTGGCAGGGGGAAGCCCCGCCCCCAATAGCCACGACCCAGTGCAACATCCCCAACATGATGACATCATGTGGAAGTGATATCATCATGTGGGGGTCATCGCACAGTGACACTCTGGTATTTGGGGGCAAAACTCTGATTACCAGAGTTTTGCCCGATATACTAGAGCGTCACCATGCAATGCCACCGGCGTGATGGCATCACTTCCACATGATGTCATCACATCGGGGACGTTGTGCGCAGCGATGTTGCCCCACCCCCCACTCCTGGAGTGCTCCTTCCTACCCACCCCAGCAAGAGCTTAGGACCTGGCAACCCTAATGGGAGACCACTAAGGAAGTCCAGGGTTGCAATGCAGAGGCAGGCAGCTGCAAACTACCTCTGTTCATCTCTTGCCTTGAAAACCCTATGGAGTAGCCATAAATCAGCTGTGACTTGATGGCAATTTCCACCAGCAGGTAACCTACAACATCTTTCCTTTCTTCTTCTAGATTCTCTGGGTGGCAGTGGGCACAGTTACATACACACTTACATCTAATAAGGGCCTCAAGGTCCCAGGTCCCAGTGTGATGTTGGTGTTAGAGTGCTTGACTAGAACTGTAGAAATTTGAGTTCTAATCTTTACTGTGGCATGAAGCTAGGCCAATCACTCTCTCTCTCAGCCTAACCTACTTGGCAGAGATGCTGTGAGAAGAAAAGGGGGAAGATAAAACCACACATGCCACCCTAAGGTTTTTGGAGGAAGGGCAGAATAAAAATGTACTAGAGAGAGAGACAGGTTTTCAGAGTCTCAGCCTGGAATAGGCAAATGTCTTGTTTCTTTTTACATTTATATATATTTTTGTCCAAAATTTTTGCTATGGTTTTTGTCAGTTCATTTGAGTTATGCACGCATGCATAGACATGGATTTTTTTACACATGCAATGGACGGTATGTGCAATGTACTCCACCTATGCATATACATATAAATGTATAACACTGATTTATTAAAGCACCAATAACATTGGGGGAAAATGTATACATTGGACAGGAGAAAAAATTCTGTGCCAGGGAATGGAAAATAAAGGAAGAGAGAGAGAGAGAGAAAGAGATTGGATTTATACCCCTCCCTTCACTACCCAAGGGCGTCTCAGAGCAGCTTACAAACTCCTTTCCCTTCCCCTCCCCACAACAGACACCCTGGGAGGTAGGTGGAGCTGAGAGAGCTCTGACAAAAACTGCTCTTTTTCAAGAACAGCTGTGCCAGAACTATGGCTTGCCCAAGGTCACCCAGCAGGTGCAAGTGGAGGAGTGGGGAATCAAACCCAGTCCTCCCAGATTAGAGTCCACGCATGAAACTAAAGAATCATGGGTCCAGTTTGCAGAAGGGTGAAGCAAAACTGAGATGTAGATTTTCAGATGGAAACATCAATGATAAGAAATTAAAAATCAGCTTCTGTTTCAATTTCCTTATCCTAATGTGAAGGACCAGCATGAAAGGGGCTGGTGAGTGTCTGCTTCGGAGTATTTGGCTTATACCCCTTCCATCAGGCTGCACCAGGAGACACCAAGGGCTGTCACCTTAATCCCATAATCCACCAAGTGCCACCATTTGCTCCCTCCTGGTAGAATACGACAGGTACTGGGAATGGCCTTTCTCTGCCTGAGCACCAAACAACTCAAATGCCTACTAAACAGGTTTGCATTGTGTTTTTGCAAACACTGTGCCTATGCAAAATCCACTGGTGATCCAAGCAGATCTGTAACCATTAATGTCACTAAGAACCACTTATATGAAAACCGAAAGGTAGGATTTTTTTTTAAAAAAAAAACCAGCTTTTTATTTGTGAGCATTTGATTTGTGACTGATTTGTCTATTCAAACAATTGCCTGCTGAACGGAGCAGCCGGGCAGCATAGACAGGAGGCATAGAACTCCACTGGTCATGTGAGAATGGGCGCGCACAAAAAGCTGGTTGCCCTGTGCTGGGCCGTTAAGGAGGAATGCGTTGAACCAACAGTCACAAATGAGCTGGTGAACTGACAAACAGTCCATCAGAAAACTGGCTGCCTAACTGGCAAACAGAACATCAGCTAAACCAGTCTGAGCACTCTCCCCAAGACTTCAGAGAGCCTTTGCCTGCCAGAACAAAGCAAGAAGGACCAATGCTGACTCAGTATAGAGCCGCTTTGTATGTAGAGAGCTAGGAGGAGATGGTGAAAGTCAGAAACTCTCATTTCCTGTTGACTTTCAAAACCACACACAGCATTAAGAGCAGCATAGAAAACCTTTCTCATTAACACCTAGGGCTCGGGGGAAACGTTGTCGACGATCGCCTTATTGCATATAACTCCGAACCCTTAGGACCTCAAGACACTCAAGACAAACCAGACTAATGATCTAGAAAGAGTCCTCTGGGTTGGATGTTGTAATGATTTAGCAGCCAGTCTTCTCTCTTTCCTTGAAAATAATAATAATAACAACCATAATATGAGAAAGACAATTCAAAGGGAAGGAAAAAACACTACTTCCCTTTCCTAATTATTATCGAGGCCAAATGACCACAAGCCAAGCATGGCCATCTCCACCCCCCCCCCCAGCCCCAGGAGATCAGACAAGATTGGGGAAGGGAGGGACCTTGCAAACACACACTCCAAACAGGAGCTTCCCTGTCATATAGCCAAGGCTGGCTGCCCTGAAGGCGGTCTAATAAATTCAGACAGTATCTGATATGGATGGGCCATAATGAAAAATAAATTTGCAAAAACAGTCTGATACGAGTTAATCCATAAAGTATTTCATTACTTCATTTTCCGGCATTGAATCTATCATGCCGTCGTCTCCCTCCCCTCTGGCAGCCCATTTTTAATTACTTTTAATTTAAATATATGCACCCACGGCTTGGATTGGTTTTGACATCAGTACATTGCATTTTTAAAAAGAAGAAGAAGAAGATATAGCTAGGATTGTTGTTCAGAATAGTAAATCTCAGCTGGCACACAGCTTGTTGCACCACAATGCTACAGTGGTGGGAGAAGTTGGGTGTGCCAAAATCCCCTTCCCTATATGGCTATTGCAGATAACAGGAGCCCCACAATCTGTTCTATCACACACATTAAAAAGAAGACTTATACATTTGGAACTGGCGAGCTGATCTTCCACAACACAGTTTTTTCCCCAGACTGGCTGAGCCAAAGACCTCTCTACATATCATCTGACTGACAAAATTATTAATTTTATTCATTGCTCCTCTTGCTCTGTTTTCGAAAAGTGGAGATTCCTCTTTCCTTATCTCTACTAGGAAATATTCTCTCCATATTCAAATATAGTCATTACTTTCACGTTCCACCTTTCTTCCAGGGAGCTCAGGGTGACATACAATGGACTAGGCCCCCACTGTGCTACATCCTCTCCACCAGTACCTATTTTATCAGGTACCCATCCCTTCTATTTTGGCCTCATTTCTCTTTCAGAAAAAATAGAGCCTGACAAGTTCAGAAGTGTGTAGTCTAAAGTAAGAAGGCCACCAAGCAAACTTCACGGCCGAATGGGGATTTGAACCTGGGTCTGACACTCTAACCACAACACCATGCTGGTGTTGGAAATATGCAAAGGTTTGGGCTGCCTGTTTCATCAAGGATTTATTCCATTCAACTTTTGACAGAGTAATTGCACAGTGAAGATAGATACAGGAATGTATAAGGTGCTTTGCAAAGATGACACAGCCCTGCCCTGAGGAGTTTACAGTCTAGACTTTGACATTAGGCTGGCATCAAAGGGGGAGGAGGCAGAGGCAGGGAGAAAGAGGAGAAGAATCTTCATCCATTCCAGCTATAAATGCAAGGAAGGGTAAGTTCCTGGGAAAGGTGGGTATGGAGAAGAGGCTGGAGTTAAGTGGATGGTGGTATTACACAGGTGTCCAGCAGCTAGTTCCAGGAGGAAGAGGGAGGAAGGGAGGGAGGAGTTATTTGAGGGGGAACAGGAGACTTCTGGTGGCTATGGGAAGAGCAAAGTTCACAGGCAGGGATGTAGCAGGATATGAGGGTGGGTTTGTGCAGGTTGTGGGAACAGACAGGAGGCCATATAAGCACTGAAGGAGGAGTGTCTCAGGGTCAGCATAAGCAGAGATGAACATTACAAGTACACAGGTGGGCCCATAGTCATCTATTCGGTGCTGGAGAACAGACCAGTTACCCTCACAACAGCCCTGTGAGGCAGGTTGGGATAGACCATGCATAGCTCAGGGATGTAGCACCTGCTTTGTATGCTGGGAAACAGAACAGATCTAGTCCCCAGCATCTCCAGACTTCTGCTAAGTAGCCAGCAGAGCCACTGCCAGCCTGACTGCCCTGTGGACAAGTGATTAGGAGCTTCACTGATTACCTATTAAGGTGTTCAGCTGCCCCTAGATCACCTTCATGACTAAGGGACCTAAACCCAGGTCTTCCGGTTCCGAGGCCAATGCTCTAGCAGCCATTGCGACATCACACTCTCAGAGAAACAAGCCCCATCTCCCCCCCCACACACACACACACACAGAGAAAATGAGCTCCAGTGCCATTTTGATCCCCTCCGGCTGGCGTCTCTGTTGTTTATAAAAGGTTGGAGAAGGGGGGTTAAGAAACAAACCAACAAGCCTTCCTCGGCTGCCTCATTACCACTCATGCAAAGATGACCATTAAAGATGCCTGACAGAGGCCTTGCTCATTTGGAGCGGGGACAAAGTACAGCTGCCCTCAGGCAGCCTAATGAAATCTGAAACCATCACATTCATGTGTCATGCGGGTGTAACATATTTTTTTTCTTTTGCCGAGCACTCTAATAAACGTAATCATCCCAAATATTCCTCCAGTCTCCTCTTGGAATGGGGGGGGGGGGGAGAGAAACCAATATTTATAGTCCGTGAAGCCTCTTAATTACATTTCCTGCTCGCCTTCCAGCTTGCCACTCTCCCTTATCGTGCCAAGGTGCACGCACCTGCCCCTGACAGTCATGATAATCCGTGTTCGGTTAATGCCATCCCTGTATATTAGGAACCACAAGCTTCAACCACAGGGAAGGGGAAGCACCTAGACCACAGCCTCAACTGTTTCAACTGTTTCACTGTCAGCAAGCTGTCCTCAGGGACAGAAACACACCCAGACTTCTGACTGGCTAGGGGTGCTAACCTCCAGGGTGGCCTGAGCATCTCCTGGAATTGCAGCTCATCTCCAAACTACAGAGCTCAGTTCCCCTGGAGGAGAAAATAGATGCTTTGGAAGATAGACTCAGTGTCATTGTGCCACACTGTGGTCCCTGTCCTTCACAGGTTCTTGCCCCATATCTCCAGGAGTTTCCCAGCTTGGAGCTGGCAACCCAACCCCCCCCCCTTCTAAAACCTTGTTGAATCACACAGAAGGATGACTGGGGTTGCCCCACTATTGTGGTGGGTCCTCTTACTGATGTTTTCACAGTTCTCATCTGCTGGATTTGTCTGCTGAGTTTTGGTCTGTCCCTTAATCAGCGTGAGATAAACAAAAACCTTTTTTTTTCATTCCCTTGATTTTGCCACCTGTTAAGATAGTTATTTAATACATCTTTGCTTACAGATTTATTGCCTTTTTCTCTGTGCAGTGGCAGGACACGCTGAAGCCCATAGACTGTGCATGTGAAACTGCCTTATACTGAGTCAGACCCTTGGTCTATCTGCAAGCCAGTCTGGTGTAGTGGTTAAGAGCGGTAGACTCCAATCTGGAGAGCTGAGTTTGATTCCCCACTCTTCCACATGCAGTCAGCTGGGGTGACCTTGGGTCAGTCACAAGTTCTCTCAGAACTGTTCTCTCAAGAGCAGTCCTCGAAAGAACGCTCTCTCGGCCCCACCTACATCACAGAAGGTCTGTTGTGGGAAGGGGATGGGAAAGGAGATTGTAAGCCGCTCTGAGATGCCCAGTGAAGGGCAGGGTATAAATTGATTGATTGATTGATTGATTGATTGATTTATACCCTGCCTAGCCAGCGTACGCAACCTCCTCCTCCTCCTCCTTCTTCCATGGTCAGTATTGCCTGCTCTAACTAGCCATAGTTCTCCAGGATCTCAGACAGAAAGAGAGAGAGGTCTTTCATATCACCTGCTACCTAATCTTTTAAACTAGAGGCACTGGGGATTGAACTGAGCCCGCCTCGGCAGGGAGGGCAGGATATAAATCAAATAAATAAACAACAACAACAACTTGGGACATTCTGCATGCAAACTAGATGCTGTACCATTGGATAGCAGCACCTCCCCTGTGAAACAGCAGCTACAGTGATAATTTAAAAGGATATAAAAGCAACACATATTTATAGGAAAGTTCTGCTCTTAGCAGCTATTCTGGAACCATTTGTCAAAAGGAAATGAACCATTCTTGCATCTTGTCCCACACAAAGTTTTCAGGGTGATGAGCCAAACTATTGGGCGGTACTGCTGCTAAGTATCATTCATATCACACAACCAGAACCACAAACCTTTATTGGCATAACAACAACAGCCTTAGCTCAGATATACAAAAAGAGAAGACAAAACAGTTAATTAACTAACCATTCTGACAGAACAAACTTCTCCTCCTATACGCACTATAAAGGAAGTTTGCCACCGCTTCGATGGTATCAGCCCTATTTGAGGCTAGGAAGTACATTATCTTACTTTCCTCAGATTTGCCCTCCAAGGACCACAGTATAGGAATGAGGTGAAAAGCATGTAGATCCTAGTAAAATCTACATGGTCCGTGCCTTCAATCTCTTTTAGCCCACAGTAGCATAACCTATCCGAGAGTGGTGTTTTTTTAAATCTCCCATACAGCACAGCTGAGGGGAGCACATTGAAACCGGCCAGTGTAAACAGTCATTCATATCAGAATTCTGTCACTAGAATTTATTTACGGATATGACCTAGAAGGTCCAAGGTTTCAATAGAGAATACATGAGCCTGAAAAACCCTCAAATCTTTCACCAGATTCCATTCAGGGTTTTCTCAACTGCATCTGACAGGAGCCCAAAGGCTCCCCGTTTCACTCCACGCCAAACAGAAACTCATATGTGCTCAACAAATATTGAACTTCAATCATTTAATTTAATTAAATTCTTATTAACCTTTTATTTAAAAGCAAACCCTCATTAAATTTTTCTATTCTTGACACAGATTCTTCTCTCCCGTATTTGCCCTGGAAAAAATAATCTACTTGTCCCTCAGATCCTGTCAGCTCCCTTGAACTAGTGAGAGGGTACTGTTTGGGAAGGAAATCTAATTCCAGGTCCAGCGGGGGGGTTTGTCTTGGGTTTTCAGGGGTTGTGGAAAGCTGTAGTGGCCCAGTTCAACCCCACCTGTGATCTTTGGTTTCTGTGAGCTCTGTGGATACCCGTTCATTGCCTTCCAAATGAAAACATGAACTGAAAATAATCTGCTCTATTCTGGCCTTTTCTTCATTAGCTAGTATTTGTCTCCGGGGGACAGGATTATAGGAACACATAAAGCTGCCTTACATTGACTCAGATCGTTGGTCCATCAAAGTCAGTATTGTCTACTTAGACTGGCAGCGGCTCTCCAGGGTCTCAGGCTGAGGTCTTTCACATCACCTACTGGCAGATCTTTTAGGTGGAGATGCTGGGGATTGAATTTGGGGCCCTGCGCATGGCAAGCAGATGCTCTACCACTGAGCCACAGCCCCTATAATCTCCATTACTTGCTGTGCTAAGTGGCTCATTCTGTACTGTAGGGTGGCTCCAGGCTTCCTTCACTGGCAGGAACTGGCTTGGCAGCTAGGTGTCTGGCCAGCCAGTCAACAGACAGGTTGGGAGGATCTCGTGTGCTCTAACCAAGCCTCCTCCATTACCTTGGATGGCTTTGAGGCACCATGCCCCAGTGTACCCTAGAAAATGGAGTCCCCTGTGCATCCTGACATCACAGGTCAATTGTGGAGATCTTGGGATGGGAGTGTGAGTTCCTGCTTTAGTAACAAGTTCGAGTTTGCAATGATGTCCATTTACCAATTGGCCTTGCTTCTCTCTCTCTCAACTATGGGAAAATTAAATGCAAAGAAGAGACCAAAGCAATGGATGGAGAGAGCTGACCAGCAGATCCTCCTGACCTGTGCACTTAAGTATGATCTTTCTCACCTGCTTTGCAGGGAGCCTTCAGAATTCTCAGCCAGAAGACCTCTGCTGCTCTTTATTTATTATTATTTATTATTTATTTGATTTCTAAGCCGCTCTCCCTGCAATTGCAGGCTCAGAGCGGCGTACAAGACCTGGTACTCCAGGATTCCAAACCGTACTAAAACATTAAAACAATATAAAACATTATATTTAAAACCACGTAAGAACACAAATTAACAATCTAAGGTGCTCAACACTCAGTCCTAAAAATTCAGATGGCGGCATCCTAATCACTCCGGAGCCCCTGTTTCCTCGTGGCAGATGGTACAAGTAGCGGTCAGGCTTTAATAGGTCTGCAGCAGGAGAAAAACAGAGAGGGGGAGGGAAGGTGGAAGTAGCGGCCCCTGCTCAAATGCCTGGCGGAAGAGCTCCGTCTTACAGGCCCTGCGGAACTGCACTAAATCCCGCAGGGCCCTGATCTCCTCCGGGAGCTCATTCCACCAGATAGGGGCCGCCACTGAGAAAGCCCTCCCCCTCGTGCTGCTAAACTAAACTTTACTGGGAGGCATGAAGTCATAATCACTGGCTCTCAAGCCAGTAACCCTTGCTGGATAGTGGCTAACTTGCAAAGCCTGGAATGGGCTCTGGTGCTTCTCTCATGGGATTATGGGCTTTTTAGTTCCCACATGGTTAGAGTCGCTACAAGTTGGGGGGGAGGGGGTTGTTTTACTGTTGGCAACCCAAGAGCTACCAGAATTTGTATTTACCTGGGTAGGTGAGGCTGACTGTAGCCAACAAAGATGACCCACCTGCTTGCTGTTTCCTTCAGCCCCATGGCTCAGTGCCAGAACACACACTTTGCATGCAGATTGTCCCCGGTTCAGTCTTCAGCATCTCCAGCAACAGGTACTGAGGATCTCGACATCTCAAGTAGCAGGTACTGAGAAAGACCATTTTCTTCCTGAGGGCCTGGAGAACTGCTGCTTGTCAAAATAAACTATATGGAGCAGGTGGCCTGACTTAGTTTGATATGCTATCTTATGGGTCCAAATTCTATCAGCTAGTAGCCCCCAGTCGTCAAGGGCCACCAGCTCCCCCAAAGCATAAACAAATGCTCATGTCTTCTGTCTTGCAGGGCAACAACAACACAAAAGCCCTTTTTATGCCTCTGTGTCCTCTGTCGGCTACATTAAATGGGTCACTACAAGCTTCTAGCTTTCCAGCAGATACTCTCTTATGCTGTTCCAGTACCAAAGACAATTTTTTTTGCAAATAAAATAATCATCATCATGCAGGAAACACTGAACTTCCAGGACCCTTTTTGCTTGATTAATGAAGATGGAGCGGGGCTGCTCAGTAAATAGTGGAAACCCTGTGATCTAGAGATAGAGCCAGAGGACGGAGGGCCCAGGGTCAAATGACTTTAGCCCCAATGAATATGTAGCAAGGCAGGAAAAGAAATTGATTCCAGGAGGAGGGGAGAAGCAGGTGATAGAGGTCAGGGGAGCAGAGGACTCTGTCAGAGGGCAGCCCCCAGACAGAGACAGGGCTTCTGGGAAAAGGCATGGAGGGAGCCATATGTGGTCTTTTGTGTGTGTGTGTGGGTGTGTGTGTTAGGGTTGCCAGCCTCCAGGTGGGGCCTGGGGATCCCCTGCTTTTACAACTGATCTCCAGCTGAGAGATATCAGCTCCTGTGGAGAAAATGGCTGCTTTGAAGGGTGGACTCTATGGCATTGTACCATGCTGAGGCTTCTCTCCTCCCCTAACCCCACCCTCTCCTGGATATACCCCCAAAGTCTCCAGGTATTGTGTGTGTGTGTGTGTGTGTGTGTGTGTGTGCGCGCATGCGCACACGTGTACAGAAGGGAGCAATTCTGGGAGACACAGTGTAGGGAGAAGCAGAAGCCCAAATTCACACCCATTTTAGATCATTAGAAAGATGGCCTAAAAGTTCCTCTGGATGTCATTATCCAGTCTTGTGTGTGAAACATTTGTAAAACGTGCAACAGCAGATAGTGGAGGCAGCTCAAGTAATACCAGGTTTCTTGCCCAGGACTGCTCAGCTTTGCTGGCAGGCGCCAGGCCCTCACGAGGACCCACCAATAGGGTTGCTGACTCTAGGGATGGGAGGGAGCTCAAGGAATATGTGATGCCCATGCCATAGACTCTGCCTGCCATTGCTGCCATTTCTGCCAGGGACACTGTAGTCTAGAGGTAAGTTATCATTTTGGGGGGGGGGGGGCTCCTGGCCCCGCCTAGAGGCTGGCAGCCCTACACACCAGAGAAACAAATCTTTTAGAGTGCAAAGGAGTTGTGCTCCAATCCTTCCCTTTGGGCACCCGTCCCACAAGAGACAGGAGATTATCCAGAAGCACCATTCCAAATGGGTTTCCTGGAAGGCTAATGAATGTACCACTCCTTCCTCTTTGGCATCCCTCCAGCAGAAAATGGGAGATACCTAGAGATTTTGGGAGTGGAGTCTGAGAAGAATGGGGTTTGGGGAGGGGAGCATCTTCAGTGGGGTATAATGCCATAAAGTCCACCTTCCAAAGTGGCCATTTTCTCCAGGTGATGTGATCTCTGTCGCCTGGAGATCAGCTGTAATCCCAGGAGTTCTCCAGCCACCACCTGGAGGATGGCAGCCTGATTGCCCAGCAATGCCTGTGGCATATTGGGGTAGAACTCTCATTTTCTCTGCCAGGGAACCCAGGGGGAAGAAGTACAGTGGAACACCTTTGTATTCTTTCAAGCTTTGCAGGCTCCAGCCAGTCAGAGTACATGTACATGGGTGAGGCATTTTGGCCATGGGCCTCTAAATCCTGGAAATGGCCTGGATTCTCCCTCTCTCCAAACACTATGAATCTCTTTATAACACCTGTTGCATTAGAGTTAATAACAAGCTTCTTTTTTTTACTGATCTGATTACTACAACTATGTTCAGTTAAGCAGCCTTGACATCTGAAAATAAATCCACTCCAGATTCTACCAGTCCCTGCTGAAAAATTGCTGGATATAAACAATCTAAAAGCTACAACATAAGAATTATCAATTTTAAAAAGGCCACAAAGATGCATTTTTAAAAATCCAGTAGCCTAAAATGATATAGGCTAAAAGCAGATCACAAAAAAAAGGTTTTTAAAAACATGTAGCCTCTCTGTTAAAAGTCTGTGTGAAAAGAAATGTTTTACCCTGGCACCTAAAGACAGTAAGGCAAGCACTAGGCAAGCGTCAAGGGGGAAGACATTCAGAAGGTGAGGTGCCACCACTGAAAAAGCCCTGTCTTTGGTTACCTCACCTCTGCAGGTGGGGGAACAGAGAACAGAGATTTTGAGGAGGATCTTAACTGGTGGTCTCAGCAGTACAGGAGGAGACAGTCATTCAGGTACCCTGAATCAAAACCATCTAGGGCCTTAATGGTCAAAACTGTGAGTCAGTCAACAGAGAAGCAATGATCTGAAGGAACTTTGAAGAGGGCTAGGCCAGCATTTGCTATCTGAAAAATCCTTTGTGAAGATGCCAGGGGTTGAACTTGGGACCTTCTGATTACAAAATTGGAGCGCTCCTGTTGAATCCTGGCCCTCTTCCACTGATAGCTTGCAGTACCATTTGGATTCCAATTAACAGGATTAAAAGCCCCTTCTGTGTATGTGTGTGTGTTTATGTGTGCGCGCACATGCATGCATGCACATCTAATTTCTACAGCCACCACCGCATTATATTAAGTGTTGAACCGCATGAGAAGATTTCTTGCTGCAATGTTAGCATCTCGAGTGCAGCATCAGGCCAGCGAACTGTCAAAGGGCGCCATCCATCATGAGGTGAACTTAAAATCAATTGCTCTCTCTGTGCCCTCTTGTACAGAAAAGAGTGCAGGGCATTAATGAACTCGAGGAGCCACAAGTGGGATTGCTTCTGAACTCACTGCCAAAAGTTGCATGTAATACAAACTCATGCAAAATAGCTCTACATATTTGGGTATGTTTTCTGCTGCACAATTTACGCTGCCTCACCTAATCATGAGAAGATGCAAAAAGTTCTAGTGGGCACTGAAACCACAGCACAGTAGAAAGGCTACGACTCTCTGCCATCCTTGAGAACTAAAAACTGGCTCAGATGGATGCAAATAATAGACATACTACAAAACATGAAGAGGACTTACAGGTTTTAACACAGAAGACCGCTCTGATCCCAACATCTGAACATGGTGTCTTTGTAGGGCAAAGAAAATAGAACATCTCAAAAAAGGGAGGGAAACACAGAAACACACACGCACCCTTGCATGGATAGAGCTTGTGCAAAAAAAAAAAAAGTGAACAACAGCAACCACATTGGGTAAATCCAGAGGACCATTTAGTTGAGCGGCTGGTAGTCAGAGATACACTGTCCCTGAAAGTGGAGGTTCAGTTTTGCTCTTGTGCCACCAACAGGCCTATCAATGAAAATGGTTTTCTACAAAAAGAAAACGAAGCAATCGTTTTTGAGGCTTTAACCTAAATTCTCCATACAGGCATTACAAGCTAATATACAGCGGGAGGGATATTCATTTCAGAAATATGTGTTTCAGGGCAGAGGAGGAAATCTGTTCAATATTTATTAGCCAGTTACTGTTTGAAATAAAAACAGAAATGCCGTGATTATGAACATTATTGTTTCCAGATCAATTCGCTCCCCCTGCCCTCCAGCCCCTTTTCTGGTCATAAATCTTACTGCAGGTCCCGGGCGACCATTTTAACTGCTCTTCTCCCTTAACTTTCATCAGATGATATTAAGCAGGTCATTGGCATATTAAGGGCCAAATCTGCATCTCACCCACCACGGCAGCCACTGGGGTCCCACGGCCTAATTATCCTGTTTGGTCAATAGCCCATTAATTTATGGTCAAGGACGTTCATATTGGCTTCATGCAACAGCCTTTGTAACTTTCAAGATCAGCCTTGGTTAGGAAAATGAATTAATATTTCACTTCGGCAAGGATTCATCCATTCTCGTAAGATGGAGAGAAGCTGTGTTTAAAAAAACAAAACAAAAACACAACCACCACCAAACCCATAGAGGCTGCATTTAACACAGAGCTAATAAAAATTTACTTCAAACCCTACAGCTAATAAATCCAGAGGGTGTATGAAGGAATCCAGTAAAACTTGACTTAACATTATGTTAGTGCTATTAACAATATTTATATATGTGTCATTTTCACAGGAGGTTAAAACAGGTAAATTATGAGGCAAGGAGAGGGCAAAGGAGCAGAGAATCAGCATGTGTGTACCTCTGTGGCCTTTTGCAATCCCAGCGAGAAAATCCTTTCGAGAAAGAAAGCAGGAGTCAAAACTATCTCAGAGCTGAAATGTTGATTAGAATTTGCCAAGTCTGACCTCCACAAATAAAGTAATGCTCAAAACAAACAAATGCATTTTCACACTCATTTTCACACAGGGTTCCACAGTACTTCCAAAAGAGACAGAAAGCTGAACATTCCTACAGACAGATAGACCAGTACTCCCTGAGCAGAAAAAAAGACATTTTAGAGATTAAGAGAAGTTCCCTGATTCTTTCCTTTTTACATTCAGTTTTATACTTTATTATTCTTTCCTCACAATCCAGTCAGTTGCCTCAAGAATATTTTACTGAGAGGTGATTGGTCTTTTAAACTAAATAAAGAAATCTGTGAACCGTTTTGGTTGACTGCTTTTCACTGTTGATTCAGTACATCCCTTTTTATCCTGTTGACGTGTTGAGATTTATTTAATTTTATTTAAAATGCTTTATGCTGCCTTTCCATCGGATCAGAGTCCCCAAAGCAGCGCACATTAAAAACATTTAAAAACTGAACAATTAAAAGCAACATGTAAAATTATAAAACAGTTAAATGAAAACATCTAACAAACAATACAAGAAGAGGGCCAATAACTGTTATTGGGGGTTGACCATTACTGAATGCCTCATAAACTTTACTGAAAGCTTTTATATACAATTTATACAATATTTATACATACAATGTACATCAGCACACATGTAATAAATGTACAGCATTGATTAACTGATTACATAAATAACTGTTGGTCGACTTGTTCATGGCTGTTTGGCAGGTAACTTCACTCTACAGTCAGTTCGTTGTAGTAGTTAGGAGCGGCGGACTCTAATCTGGAGAACCGGGTTTGATTCCCCACGCCTTTACATGCAGCTGCTGCATGACCTTGGGTCAGTCACAGTTCTCTCAGAGCTCTTCTCTCAAGAGTAGTTCTGTCAAAGCTCTCTCAGCCCCCTCCCCACCTCACAGGGTGTCTGTTGTGGGGAGAGGGAAGGAGGTTATAAGCCACTCTGAGACTCTGAGTGAAGGGTGGGATAGAAACCCAAACGTTCTTCTTCTTTCTTCTTCTACAGGACAGTACAACACAACTGGCTTTTTGCGCATGTCTTACAGAGTCTGAATTCTACTGTCTTCATTCTTGGTGTGTTGTTCCTCCACTTGGCAGGCAATTATTTAAATGGACAGTTAATCAGTCAGAAACCAGGTACATCAATCATAAAGATAGGTTTAGGAGGGTAGCTCTACTGATCCACAGGGGAAGAGCTACATTCGAATCCAGTAGCACCTTACAGACCAGCAAGATTTTTCAGGGTATAAGCTTTTGAGAGCCAAAGATCTCTCCTTCAGATATCTGATGAAGGTACCTTTGACTCTTAAAAGCTTATACCTGAAAATCTGGTTGACCTCTAAAGTCCTACTGGACTTGAATCTAGCTCATCACTTATAAATAAATCCTATTTTTTTTAAGATAAATTCACTGTTTGGTGTTCAACTAAATAGTCCTCAGTGACTGAATGGCTGCCCATTTGTTTGGATTTAAAACAAAAATGAAAACTACTGTGTATAAATCAATTGGATATAAATGCTCTAATCAGTATTTAATAAATGTATATTAATAATTTTGCTAAGTTTACAAACCTTTAAAATGATTGCCTATCTAATAATGTGTTTAATAAATAAGCTAAATTTACAAAACCTTGTGTTGATTATTTACTGACCAATGTATATGCACGAACTCCAGAGAAATGTTCCAATTCTGCCACCATATAGAAGACAAAATCATAAGCAAAAACAACAGTCTGTAGATTCCAAGGACTGAAGCTCTCTTGTTAAGGATTGTATCTGCTGCAAGTCTCTAGATTCCAGGAATTGCTGCTCCATTGGTAAGAACTGTATTGGCTGCAAAACCAAGATATGCCAACCAAAAGAAGTTTGCAGCTTACATGTAAACTTTAACTCCCAGTGGAATATCAAGTCAAATTCAAGATTTTGATTTTGACCTATAAAGCCTTGAGCAGTCAAGGAACAATGTATCTACGAGACCATCTCCTTCATTATGTCCCCAGAAGGGTGTTGCGCTCCTTGGATAACAACACGCTGGTGATCCCCAGCCCTAAGGATATCCAGCTGCCCTGGGCCAGGGCCTTTTCGGTCCTGGCCCCAACCTGGTGGAACGCTCTGCCAAATACCATCCGGGCCCTGCAGGACCTTATGCAATTCCACTGGGCCTGCAAGGCCAGGCTTTTGGTTGAGGACAGTGAAGGTTTTTATCTGTGCTGGCACCCTCCTCAGTTTCCCATGCTTGTTTCGACCTCTTTCCCCCTGTCTGCAAAAGGGCCGGCAGTCAGTAATACGGGGATAACTAATTATAAGTATTACTATTCACCATCTTATAATGTAATTTAATATGATCTGTCGTTTTATCTGGTTATTGTTTTAATACTATGTACATCGCCTAGAGCCCTAAGACAGCAGGGATGGGATGGTTCATAAATTTAATAAATAAATAAAATAAACTTCAAATCGTCAAAGCGCCTTTAATATAAATCTTGTCAGGCTGTAGAAAACCAAAGAAATGCTAACAAACAGAAGCTTCAGCTGGCGTATAACTAGCCTTAACTGACAAGATTGACTAGGTAAACTTTTTCTCATTTCCGTTCGTTGTCAGAGTATGCATATTAACACAAGAAGCTTCTTCCTGAAGCCAAATTCCATGATTTGTTAGCATTCATAATCTCAGCCAGTGGAAAAAACAAAAGTTTCAAACTCGCTAGGGATAAGGTATGGCGGCACTTTTTGCACATGCACAGTTGTGAAAAGTAAACCTGTTTGGAGGACATTTGAGTTGTTCCGTGGTGAGCAGAGGAGACCTGGAGAATAGCTCATGTGTGATCATCACAGTCAAAAAATGGTAAGCTTCACTTCCGGCAAGACTTGCGAGCATGGCAGATGTGCTCCTCCGCATATGCGGGGAGCGCGATCCGTACCCGACGGGAAGAAGGGGTTCTGGACTGGTGCCGAGCCCCCAGAGACCCCAGTGAGGGGGCTCTGCCTGGGGTGGCCCGAAGGGGATCTCTCCCTACGGTGGCGACCGAGGGATAGAGATCCCTTTTCATCACCCCCATAGGTTCCCCCGCCGGGGGAGCCGTATGGCTGAAAGCGCAAATCCGAGAAGCAGCAGAGAGTGCGAAGCAATGAGGCTGGAACTGACAGTTACGCATGGAGAAAACGTGAGTCTGAAGTAAGAAAAGCAGAACACAGCGGGAAGACGGCGGGAGGAGTGAAACCCACCCACCCCCTCTCCGGGACTAGCGTACTTACGAGACTCTTTATGTGGCGTTACTGCAGGAATAAAAGCCCATTCGCCTTGCTAGATGGCAGCATCGCTCACTTGGAGATATAAACTTTAGAAGGACATAAGTGCTGTTTGAAAATTTGCTCCTTTCGTTCATCTTATCTATCTATAAACAAAGAGCGTAGCCTCAACAATGACGGGGAAACCGAAACCTTCCCCCAAATTAGGAAGTACAGCGCCGAGTTCAAAGGTTGATACCACGGAGATGAGTGCAGTGTTCTCCTCGTTATTGCGACCTCTAGTGGACCAAATGACAGCTCTCAACGTTAAAATGGACAAAATGCAGCTAGAACTAAAAGAGTCGAATAAATCCACAGAGAAGCTGCAGCGAGAACTTCTGGAAGTAAAAACTTCAGTAAAGAACCAAGACGCAAGACTACAAAAGGCAGAGAAGGAAAAGGCCTTCCACCACGATCAGCTTTTGAAATTACAAATGGATAGATCGAATTTTTTCCTAAGACTTCAGAATGTGCCAGAAAACACAGGAGAAGACCTTAAAAATTTGCTAAGTGAAGCACTTGAACCAGTGACAGGCATGAAAGCAGCAGATATAAAAAGCGATATGGATATGGTTTACAGAACCTATCCAGATTATACTAAAAAGAAAAGCCTGCCTGGTGAAATTATGATAAGGTTCTCCAAAAAATCTACAAGAGACGTGGTGCTTAGGACCACAAACAAAGCAGCTCTGAAGATCCTGGGAGAAGAAGTAAAAGTGATGAAGGATATCCCATTTGAAATAAGGAAAAGAAGGAAAGCCTATGGAAAATTGACATCTTGGCTCCAGTCTGAGTCTATCATCTATCGTTGGAATACTCCAGAAGGACTATGCTTCAGCATCAAAGATAAGAAGTATAAGATTGACTCTGTTCAACAAGCGAAAAAATTTCTGGAAAAAAGCAAAGAGCAGAAAACTGGGAGAGACTCAGATGGTTCACTGGCCTCGCAAGAAAGCATGTATGGATTTGATAGCTCAAAGAGTGAAGAAGAAGTGTCTGACTCGGAAAAAGGAGCTGCAGCTCCAAAAATAGCTGAGACTGTTAAGACAAGAAGAGGACGAAAGAAGAAATAGTGATTAAACTGATTTATTAAGCATTGCACTTATGTATTATAAATTGTTTAATTAACCGTATTTCTCTAGGTGGGCGTGTCTGCCAAATAGTTTTGATATTTTTTGTAGTAGCAGTAACAAGTAATTGAAATTTATCCAAGGTTTTAAATGCTTCATAATTATATTACGTAATAAGGTAGTATTAAGCAATGATAAAGTACTCTCTGTATAAGGTATATGTAGCTTAGATTGTAGCGTTATAGTTGTAGTATAGGGAAAAATCAATAAAAAATTTATTTAAAAAAAAATGGTAAGCTTGACTGTCAAACAGGTTGCATGCCAAACTCAAGGAAAGCCTAGTAAAATCCAAAATTGGAAATGTGGCTAGCATCATATCAGATTGTGAGTTCTTCTGTTTGAATGCTCTCCCATATTAAAAACGAAAACTCCCTGGAAGGGAGCATTTTAAAAAATGTACATCAGAGGAAAAAATATTCTAGCCCAGTTTAGACCACTGCTGTTCTAGTTTTCGAACTGCAGAAAGTTTTTAAACTGGGGAGCATTTTAAAAATGTCATAATTCCTCCCAGCAGTCTCAAGTGGTAAAGTCCATTCAGGACACATCTCATGGTTCTACCAAGGCATTTTAAACTGGTGCATTTTAGACCAGTTTTAAGCCCTTGGAAGGAGGCATTTTTCTACTGGCCTCTCAGAATGTGGGTCTATCCTTGCTAAATGGAAGCTGGATTTACATGAGAGGAACCCTTCTGGACCAGACCAAAGGTCCGCCCAGTCCAGGAACATTAAAGAGGTTACCAGAGTGATGTTATCACAGGACTCCAAAATTGGGCTGTGAGGAAAGGGCCCAATAAAAAGCTGACTGACTTATTCGTTTTTTCTTTCAGCCAACCAGCTCACTTTGTGCTTCCTGCAGCCAGTTTTACACCACTTTATACAATTTTATTTTTATTATTTGTTTATTTGATTCATTTGTATCCTGCCTTTCTCCTCACTGGGCACCCAAAGCGGCTTACATTGTTTTCCTCTCCTCCATTTCATCCTCACAACAACCTTGTGAGGTAGGTCAGGGTGAGAGAGTGTGACCAGCCCAAGGTCACCCAGCGAGCTTCCATGGCACAAGTGAGGATGTGAACCCAGGTCTCCCGGATATTAGTCTGACACTCTTAGCCACTGATGCCTTTTATGGGATTCTATTCTTTATTTTTAATGCTGTTTTATTTTATTTTTTTATGCTTTATATGTTTACACTGTGCTGCTTCGAGTTTTTATGTTGTTTGGATTGTCTAATGCTGCTTTTATGATCTCATACAATTTAAAGCTGTTTAAAATTTGTATGCTAAATTCTTGCTGGAAATTAGTCCCGGTTAAATCTCTGAAAAGCACAATATACAAATATATTTAATAAACAATGAGTGGGGAACAAAACAGTTCACTTTTCTGGCAACTGGTTACAAGCAGAAAATGCAAAACATCCACACGACACCTGGAGGGGGATTATGAAGCGCCATCAAATTTAGGACAATGTGACACAGAGTATCATAGCATGACGAATCATTTGCATAATTTGCACAAGGTAATTATACCTTTTGGAGTGTTGTTTTTCTTTCTTTTCTTAAAAAAAAACCGAATGCCTTTTATTTTGGAGGCTGGCTCAAGGTGACGCCTTGACAGTATTTTTCCTTTTTGAAAAAGAAACAACAAATCAAGAACGGTGACCGGGAAACAATGAGCCATTGTTTAACCAAGAACTATGCACAAAAGCAATGCCTCTTGGATAATTTAAGCTACCATTCCCATTCAGTCCAGGTGATTAAAAACCTAGATAAGCCACTGCCATTCTACAGGTGGCCAAAGCAGTTGAATTTGGCTGCTTGCAGAAACAGGAAGTGGCATTTCAGGGGAGCACTGCTGTCACTCACAAAGGGTCATAATAGAGTAATGTCTTCACTGTCCAGGGCTGAAGAAGAGGGGGACCCATCCAACAGAATCAGAGAAGTGGCAGATCTCTTTCCTAGAGGTAGTTGGATTTCTGCCAGACAAGAGACTATTGGTGTGTGCCTCTAGTTTGAGAAGCACCAGATCCTCCAGGACCACAGTCAGACATGCCTTTAGATCCAACTCAGCTGTGAATGCCTGAAGGCTCTAAAGGGCACGATCAGACAGCATCACCTGGGAAAGGTCCCACAGTTGTTGGCAACCCATGCTGCTCCGCCACAGACAGGGAGTTAAAAGACACCGGGGAAAGTCCAGTCCTAATGCTTGCCGATAGGCTACAGACAGACTTTCCCATCTTATTGCTTAAGCACACTCTCATGCCATTGGGATGGTCTGTTCATTGATTCCAGACTTGGTGCCGTTCTCCCCCTTCCCCCCCCCCCACTTAGCAGTCTACGCATAACTGCATACCCCATGGGGAACCCTCAGTGCAGAGGTGCGATTCCTCATTTATGCACATGGGAAACAAAAAAACCCACTTGGCCAAACCTGCTGTCTGATTGGGCAGTGACAAGCTGAGCCCACAGCTACAAAGGATGTGTGATCACACAACACCGTGTCAATTTCAACCAGGGGAAATAGGCTTGCTTCCCCTCCAAAATATATGGCATGTCTGACCATGGCCAGGTTAAAGGGATCTGGATTTTTTGCTGGTTTTTCTTGAGAAAGCCCTGCTTTGATGTGATCAATAATTAGATTCAAGTGTTCAGTCTTAAACACTTTAGAGATACACTGAATTAATGCTCTTCAGTTTTACATATATTCCTGGCAGCCTACCCCAAAATAAGAGGCTGCAAATATAAATACTCGCTGATATTTTTTTAAAAAAAATCTCTGCATTAAAAATATCCCTGCATATATCAAGCTATTATGTCATTGCCAAGGAGAAGAGGTTCTAGCCTAGCTGTCTCCCTCACATGCTGGGATCTACATCTTCACATGGGCAAACATTCAAACATGTGCTCTCCACAGTCTGAATGGCTGAGTCCAGGAAAAACTGCACCATGTGATTTCCCTGAACAGATGTTTCAGTTAGGGATGAGCTAGGGTTGCCAACCTCCAGGTGGTTGCTGGAGATCTCCTGGGATTACAACTGATCTCCCCAGCATCAGAGATCAGTTCACCAGGAGAAAATGGCTGCTTTGGAAGGTGGATTCTACGACATTATATCCCATTGAAGTCCGCCCTCTCCCCAAACCCCACCCTCCTCAGGCTCCACCCCCAAAATCTCCAGGTATTTCCTGACTCAGAGCTGGCAGCCCCAGGATGAACAGACTACCCACATTCTGTTCTTTATGTTGTAGGATTTCTCTCCTCTACATTCTGTTCCTCCCCTACTCCATTATAATAAGGAGAAATTCCAAAATTATTTCCAGAATTGGATCCTGCAATTCGTCAAAGCTTTCCATTCCTTCAGTCCACTTGCATCCTTCCCCAGGCACATGTGTCTTGACATAAACCCCACAAAAAAAAGGTCATATTAATGGGATTGTAGATATAGTGTCTTAAGATCCCTTTACAAGCATGTGCTTTCCTGTGCATTGGTGAAATACCACACAAAAATAACCTTAGTCTAACTGAGCATACAAGTTGATGAGAAACTTCCAGTATCATATCAATGGATATGTGGATCTGTAACATATGGGTGTTTGAAGGGGGGGGTAGATGCATATGAACTGGAAGTGCTGAAAGGCAAGGCTGGGTACAAAATCTCGAAGTTCAAAACAGGAATATGGAGGATTCCTAATGAACCAATCCACTTTGAACTGGAAGCAAGGACCAGATGGTTTAGAACTCCAAAATCTGGGGGGGGGGGGGGGGGGGGGGGGGATTTGGATGAGAGTCTTGGAAGTATTCCCAGTTTCACCTCTTGGGTTGCAACACAATGACATCATCACTGGCCTGGGCAGCCATTTTAGATAAGGCAGCCGGCAACCAGCCGGGTTTTGTTTATCCTTCATCAAATCATGTGAGTTTCTGTGGCTGTCCCCAATCCTGGAGGCTGAGCCTAATCTTCCTCTGCCTCCGCGACTGCACCCACCCATCTTGGATTTCCCCTTCCACTCTGCTGCTCAGACCTCCTTCGGGGGCAAGAGTACAACATGTAGCTATTTCTTCACAGCCAGTCGGACCAAAAAGAGGGGGGGGAAATCAATGGCCTTTTCACTAAAGCATTTTATCCCTTTATATATATGGCGCCCCATAAAAAATTTTATACACACCAAAAAAAAAGAGAGAGAGAGAAGTTCAGAAGTGGATGTAAAAAATGTTGGTGGGGGTGGGATGGGGAGGGCAGAGCAAAGATCTATAAGTAAATTACAAACTTGAGGTGGCTGGCGATACATCGGGACAAGCCGTGTGGAGGGGTGAGCTTTATTGATGAGTTTTTATTGATTTACCATCATTCCCACTGTGGGCATTTTCTGGTCTATTATACCAGAGTCACCGCATATTCCCCTCACAGCACTAAACAGGAAATATGGACAACCTGACCTTGGCAATATGGAGATAATGAAATTCTCCTAATGATTCTTCCAAGAGGTTTTTTACAAGCCAGCTCTGGATTCCATCTATTTCTGGGCTATGCTAATTTGGAAAGGTTCCCCTGCCCCCTTCCCGTGTTTTTTTTTTTTTTTTGCAAGCTCACCAAAGTTTGCTGATCTCATTACTTCGTAGGGACCCATTTAACGTGACCGTATACACAGTTCCCACATGGCTGGGATATGAAATGATTCAATCACATCATCTCTGTGTACAGGGCAGAAAGCATGTGTCCTGGCTGCGGAATCGGCATCCATGCAGGGGAAGGGGGCTGCCAAACCCGTGGCAAAGACCCATGCAAATAAGCCCCCATCCATGTGGGTAAAAGCCGCTTTCACACTTATTGCAAATCCTTTGCAGGTTAAAAAGAAACACACACTAGAAACTTGGTTAGAGAGGCAACTGGCTATAAGACCGGGAGGCTATGTGTGTGTCCCCCTCCCCTTCCCAGAAGACAACAGGGGTGAGGAGAGAGCTAGGATCCTGACATTATGGAGGGAAGCAGTACCAGCACTGCTTAGAAAGGCAATTTGTGGCGGAAAGAACGGCCTTCAACTAGAGCTGCAGGGTCCAGGCAGAGTGTAAGATGAAGGCCCCCTCCTCTCAATAGCATCCTCTCTGCTTCTCTTTCAGAACCATTCAAACCAGAGCAGGCTTTAGGCAAGCTTCAGTGAGCACTCTCATCTGCAATACCTAGATACTGGCCTACCTTCCAGAGTTGTTTGTAAGGATTACTGGTATGGCAAACCATTTAAGCTGTGTTTTTTTAAAAACCCACTGAATGTTACCCACGATTTTTCACAGATCTGCACAAAGCTTGATAGACCCCAATACTATTTCCAAAAAGATATTAAACACTGACACTTCCTTGTTATCGGTTTCAGAATTAATAAAATTGGAACAACAGCGTGATTCAGTGACTACAGTGTTGAACTAGCAATGGGGAGACCCCAGTTCAGATCCTCACTCTGTAATGAAAGTCACTGAATGATTTTTAGGCCTGTTACTCTTTTGTAAGTGCTGGTGTGAGTATAAAGGGGGACAGACAGGCAGAAGAACAGAGATGTTAGTTTCTTAATTCAGACAGAATCTTGCTGTGAAGAGCGAGTGACAGATTGATGCAGAATGTCCTGGAGTGAAAGCAGCAGGATCAGTCTCAACCAGGCCCAGATTTTGCACTTTGGAGGAAGGGAAGGGCATAAGGGTTTTTTTTGCTGTATGCAGGAAAAAGAGATGCTGTACCACAGGGTGACTCAGGGGACACGTTGAAAAGATTAACTATGTACACCTGCCTGCCGTTGTACCTAACAGGGGCATAAAATACCCAACTTCTCTCCTTCGCTTTCTCCCCCCACTCCACGACCCCCGACTATGATGTCCTCAAGAAAAATGCTGCCTTTTAAAGCCAAAACCCAAATGAGATATGCCCTTCCATCGATTTCTGTAACTTTACACACACAAAGCTCTTTACACCCCTCCAAGGCCGCGAATAATCTTTGCTAAAGCCTTCGCCAAATGTTACTTCCAGGCAAATCTTAATTTCCTAGCATGGAAATAAAAAGGCCTATTTTTCATAGGCACCTTGCAGAAAGATATATATTTCTTCATAATGCAAGGAGGATTGGGGAGGGGTGATCATTGCAGGCTGAGTAGAGCTGCTTGCTCTCTTTCCAAATGCCATCTTGCTCTATAAATCGTTAACACTACCCAGTATATACTGCAGCTTAACAAAAAAACAGGAGCAGGGGTGCCGGTCAGATCCATAACAGATACAATGGGGTGCTACACATAAATTGGAGCAAGGGCTGCCACCAACTGTATGAGAAACTGGTCAAGATTTAGGAGAAGGCAGCACAGGGAGCTGTCCGCTCCTGAAGGTCAACAAAGTAGGGTTCACAAGGGCTGGGTTGCAAAGCTCTTCTACCAGCAGCAGTAAAATCCAGATGGAGATGTTTTCTGTCTCAGGCCCTTTCAGCACCCATATTTTGCCTCAGTTTCTGGGCGCATCCTATTCTTTCATTCTGCATTTCCTCCCGCTTTCACTTCCCATTTGTGTTGGTGCCTTTTCTTCTTTCTGCACTTCTTTTACAGGAATCTGCATTCAGACTGCATCCAGCACAATGTCCAGCACACTGTTGCCCCACAGTTATCAAAACTCCTTTTGCTGCGATTCTTTGTTCTCATCTGCTTTTGAATCACTAATCCTTTCTAAAGTAGAACTGTTTCTGCGGGTGTTTAAGTGCTGCCCACTGCCCTCCCCCATTTCTGCCTCCCTCCCCATTCTGTTTTCTTTCCCTCTTTCTCCAAAGGCAAAAGAGGACATGTCCTCCCATTCAGGACAACTTTTAAAAAGCCAGAGAAAGCATAGGAAGGAATCAGTAAATATAAAGGATTAGGGGATTCCCTGCTCCCAAATGTGTTAGTCTTGCATGTACGGGCCTGAATTTCCCCCTCCCTTCCCTTTCTCTTTGCAGAATTACCGAGGGAGGGAGGGATTGGGTCTGCAGTTAAAAGTTTTGAAAGATATTTGCCTTTCTCGTCATCTTAGACAAAGCAGCTAGTTTAAAAAAATGCAGGTTTTGCTTGTAGATGCAGAATGCATTCAGAATACACAAATAAATAAACCGGAGGGGGAATAAGCAGTGCAGAGGGAATGTGTGCGAGTGCAAAGTCAACCCTCAAGGCTTGACTCCTCAGAGCCTCCGGAGCAAGCTGTCAGTGCAGAAAGGGCCGAAGTCTCCCTCTGCCCCTGGCTCTCCCCAGTGTAATTGGGGGGGGGGGGTGCTTCTGAAAACACTCAGACCTCCTCATTGCTGCAATGGCTCTTTGAACACCCATGGGTACACTGTTCCCTAGAGGCCTCCTCAGCCCAGCCTCTCAGTCTCTCTGGAAGTGAGAGGGGCATACTGGAGGTCCAGCTCTTGGTGGCTACAGGACTCTGGTAATGGCGGGTGGGAGGGCTGGACTGGAAGTTTTTGCAGCAGTGACACCAACATGCCCAGTAGTCAGTGGTTTCTTAAGGGTCCCAGTTCCTCCTCTGATTAAGGGTTCACATCCTTTTGACGAAAATATAGGTAGAAGTGCATGCAGAGCTCCACGCACACATTGCAGCACATCTGGGGCTCTGCATCAGGCCACAGATCTTGAGCCAGGAACACTGAAGAACATGTGACAATCCCATAGCCACTTAACCATCATCATCATAAGTATCTTAAGCTCAGGAGTCAGATGCCTCGGGGTAAAATCAGTCTTACTGAACTTCCCGTGTTCTACAGTCTACTTCAGTTTCCTCAGCCTGAGTTTCTCCATCCACAAGAGATTTGCTGAACTAGTTTCTGTCTACTTTCCACATATATCCACACTGAGGTGACTCACTGCTGCAGGCTATAGGGATAGCCATTAACTTTGAATAATTAAGACAGATTTATGGATGGCAGGTCTATCAGTGGCTTTAGCCGGGATGGCAAAATGGAACATCCATCTTCAGAGGCAGCGTACCTCTGAATATCAGCTGCTGGAAACAACAGAAAGAGGCTTTGGACTTCATCTCCTGATTGTAAGCCTTCCAGGGGCATCTTGATGGCCACTACAGAAGCTGGAAAACTATTTCCAACCAGAATACCAAAAATGGGAAACAAGATGTTGAACTAGATGGACTTGACCCAGCAAGGCTCTCCTTATATTGTTCTTTCTCATTTTGCCCTGTACTGCCACGCTCTACTTCACATCTCTGTATTTTACAGACTGGTACCTAAACCTTGGATCCTCCCCCCCCCCCCCAACAGAAGGATATCACATCTTCTTCTACACTTGTTAAGAATTCCCTACCATCACTACAAGTCTAATCCTGCAAAGGCCCAAGAAACTGAGCAAGAGACTAAGTGCACACTGAGTGATACCTAAGACTAGTTAAGTCTAGGTTTGGGGAAGGACTATAAGCTCAATGGCAGAGAACGTACTTTGAAGAAGAAGAAGAAGAAGAAGAGGTTGGATTTAAACCCTGCCCTTCACTACCCAAAGGAGTCTCATAGTGGCTTACAATCTCCTTTCCCTTCCCCTCCCCACAACAGACACCCTGTGAGGTAGGTGGGGCTGAAAAAGCTCTTTCCAGAACTGCTCTTGAGAGAACAGCTCTGAAAGAACCTATGACTGACCCAAGGTCACATCAGCAGCTGCATGTGGAGGAGCGGGGAATCAAGCTTGGCTCTCCCAGATTAGAGTCCACGTTCCTAACCACTACAACCAAACTGGCTTTGAATGCAGAAGGTCCTTGCCAGGTTCCCCAAAATCTCACAATTTCTAAAAATATATTTGGTATAATTGTTTGGAAAGGTCTCTAGCTTAGATTCTGAACAGCTACTGCCAGCCAGAGTATTGTCTGGTTATCCACTGGAGAAAACAAGACAATAAATTAGAGGGGCCCTTGGTTTGATCCAGACACCAAACGGCACACACCAATGGTCTGATAGTATAAAGCTGGATCACCTGCTTCCATACTAGAAACCCAGGGTGATGTAGACCTTAAGAGTGTCAGATCAGGACTGGAGAGACTCCAGTTCAAAGCCCTCCACAGCCCGGCAGCCCACTTGTTGACTCTGGGTCAGTCGCTCCCACATAGCCTAACCTACTATAGCTGGCTGCTGAGAGGATAAAGTGGAGGAAGAGAGGACCAGGCACATCACCTTGACCGATTTCTCACAAGGCACTGCTCTGCCACCGCTCTTCCATTTCCCCGATTGCATGTGTCAATTTCCCAGTATTTGCCCCGCGTCGCATTTTGACCCGCAGCTTCACCCATTCCTCCCTGCAGCTTCGCCTGTTTCCCCCCGCGGTTTCGCGATCCTCAAAAAAGCAGGATTGTGAAGCCACGGGGAGAAAACGGGGGAAAGCCGCAGGTCAAAATGTGGCATAGGGCAAATAGTGGGAAATTGACACACACAATCGGGGGAAAGGAAAGAGCGGCAGCAGAGCGGAGCCTCATGGGAAATCGGTCCTTGTGTTTCTTGGAGAAAGGGCCGGATTAAAACATGATAGACATAGCTAGACAAGTCTTTTGCACCTTGTGTATGCAAAGTCCAGAATGGGAAGAAAACCCCACATCTAATATAATTCTGTCAAAGAACACAGGCAGGGTAACATTTTTGTCTGAAGGCATTGGGGTGGGGGAGGGAGAGTGATTAACTTGCTAACAATAGCATTAAATCAGGCCCGGAACCTACAGCTCAAGTCTCAGCCAAGAGTTGTTAATACCTTTATTATGGGCTAAAATGTATTCATGATATTAAAGACATCACATTTTCTGCCCCGGTGTCACATTTTAGATGTAGCGTAGATAAATGATATATCACTGGAAGAGATCTACAAAAACCATTAGTAACCGTGACATTTTGACGTCAGATTTTAAAAAATTCCTAAGTAATCTTTTTGATTTATGAAATGGTGTCCAGGTTCATCGAGAATGATCTCAGATTCATCACAGCCTGGTTAGAATTATTAATGATTTTCAATTTGTAAATCCGATGCCAGCGTGCCCAAAGTGCTTGCAGCAAAACCAGAGAGGTAGATGACAACTGGGTGTGGGGCGGGGGCAGGGGGGGGGCTGTTGGCCAATTTGTAGCTGGGGGTGGCAGTCCGTCTCAACTGTTGGGCAGGCCTTCTTTTTAACTTAACCCAGTCTCACCTCTCCCCCCCCCCCCACACACACACAGTGAGCAAACTTGCGCATAGAAACGGAGGGGGGAGGTATCATTGCTACTGCTAACCGCAAAGCTGCGTACCTTGGGCATGACAGATTGAAACACTAGCAGCGCTACTGTGGAGCATATGCCATCAAAGAGAGGGGAAGATCAAGAGTTTTAGAGGCTCCTGCTGAAGGGTCTTAAAAGGCTTTAAATTACAACCAAGGAGAGAGCTGAAGTAAGCCAAAAATGAAAAAAGGGGGGGTGTATTTCTTTCTCCTGCCCTGGTTGTAAAGGACAAAACACAAGCAGCAAATAAAACATATAAAGCTGCCTTCTACCCAGTTAGAACACTGGTGTATCAAGGACAATGCTGTCCTGTCCACCCTGATTGGCAGCTGCTCTCCAAGGCCTCTGGTAGTGGTCTTTTGTTTCACCTCCTACCTGTTCTTTTTAACTAGAGATGTCAAGTATTGAACCTGGGACACAAAACACCTGTTCTACCACTGAGCCAGTTGTCTGGCAGAGTTCTTTCACATCACTATAACCGGATCCTTTTAATTGAAGATGCTACAGATTGAACCCAGGACCTTCTGCATGTAAGGCAGATGCACAGCCACTGAGCCACAGCCCCTGTCTTTAATGAGAACACACAAAGCTGCCTTCTACTGATTCAGACCAGAGGTCTCTCAAGGCCAGTACTATCTGGTTTGCCTGGCAGCAGCTCTCCAGTGTTTCAGGCAGATATTTTTCACAGCATTTGTTACGTGAGATGCTCTGAACCTGGGACTGAACCTGCTCTACCACTACTCATGATCCCTCCTAAAGTGCAGGTCTCCATTTGAACTGAGGCGAGGCCCACAATCTGAAGCCTAGGAATCCGGTGATTCTGGAAGCCAGTCCTCGTGTAGTGGTTAAGAGCAGTGGACTTTTATCTGGAGAACTGGGTTCGATTCCCTGCTCCTCCACATGAAGCCAGCTGGGTGACCCTGGGTCAGTCAAAGTTCTTTCAGCCCAAAAAATAAACCTAGCTCATCACAAAAAGAGCTAAAGTTTCAGGCTGCCAGACAGTCTTCGGATCTCCTGGCTATACTATACCCACTGCCATACAATAATTATTAATAATAATTCTATAATTACTAATTATTATTCTCCATTAATTATTATTCTCTGCTCACTTCCCTACTTGTGGTCTACTTCTTGCACCCTACACACTCATGCATGCTTCCAGGTAATTTCCCTGGTCTGCCTTAAGAACATAAGAACATAAGAGAAACCAATGTTGGATCAGGCCAATGGCCCATCCAGTCCAACACTCTGTCACACAGTGGCCAAAAACACCAGGTGCCCTCAGAAGGTCCAGCAGTGGGGGCAGGAAGCCCTCCCACTGTTGCACCCCCCCCCCAAACACCAAGAATACAGAACATCACTTGCCCCAGACTGAGAGTTCCTATCTATACTTTGTGGCTAATAGCCTCTGATGGACTTCTGCTCCATATGTTTATCTAATTCCCTCTTGAAGCCGTCCATGCTTGTAGCTGCCACCACCTCCTGTGGCAGTGAATTCCACGTGTTAATCACTCTTTGGGTGAAGAAGTACTTCCTTTTATCTGTTCTAACCCGACTGCTCAGCAATTTCATGGAGTGGCCACGAGTTCTTGTGTTGTGAAAAAGGGAGAAAGGGACTTCTTTCTCTACCTGCTCTATCCCATGCATAATCTTATAAACCTTGTTACAATACACAGGGTTGTTATCACATCACTCTGCAAATGCTAACCTGAGATTCCAGGGTATGTTTGGAAGTGACACATGATACAGCAAAAATGCAGCAGAGGTTTGGGGGCCTGGTCAGTCCTTGAAGGAAATATCTTCCCTGTCTATATCACCTGGAAATCCACATCCACACTGGGATATAAAAAGCATCTCTCTCTCTCTCTCTCTCTCTCTCTCTCTCTTCCATCTCCAAAGAACCCCACTAGCTCCCAACTGGTAATCCCCCACCAGCTTATATTGCATTTCTACATCAGCACCACTAGTTCTCAAGGAAAGAAAACTAGATTTAAATGAAAGAAAGAAATAAGTTCCATTTGCACATCTGAATGTGCCTCTGGATCAGGGTGACTTTCCTGGTCAGAGCCAAAGAGAATAACAAGGTCAAAAGGCTGGAAGGGGCAATGGTTGTGGCCAAATTTAATAGGAAAGATGCTCCATCCCTCCAGTGTTCAAAGGATGCCACGCCTGACAACACCACTGCAGAGAACGTGCCCACCTTTGCAGAGAAAGCCCCTGACCATATTCCTCCCCACACATTGCCCCTTAATTGAGCAGGTAAGGCCATATAATTAGGGGCCTCAGTGAATGGGTTTTTTCCCTCCACTAATCCATCATATCTGCTCCATTATTCAAACTCTATCAAATCGGAGCGGACAAGGAGACTCCGGACATCCTTCACAACACTGTCAATATTAACGTCTTTCCAATTACAGAGCGTTATAATGGCAATCTAATGAGGAACTATGACATACTGGCTCCCTCTCTTAATTCGTGATTAAGGACTCCTTCAAGGTGGTTCCCCATTAAATTTATGGTCAAAAATGCCCATGAAATCCAGACAGGGATATTGAACAAAAATTCTCTGCATTGTTTCCATCTATTAACGCAGTTCCCAAATGGTGATCTCTGCCTGTTTATCTGGCAGTCAACACTCTGCTAGTCCTCATGGCACTGAGAAGGAAATTGTGGAGATAGCACAGATAGCAAAATCCACAAGGCAGATGTTGGGTGGACAACTCAACGTGTTCAAGCCAGGTTTGCCGGTTTCAGCATAATTTTTAAAAGGAGGATTCAGCATTTGGTTTTCTTTTGTTTTTAAACAAGCACTTACCTCTCAAGGCTGTCACGGGCCTGAAAAATAAGCTGCTCTCAGAGTATATCTACACTACAGGGCTGTACACCAGAGTAGAACCCACATTTGCTACAGCAGAAGACCATCAATGGACAATAGGAAAAGAAGGAGCTAAGGAAACCAGCTCCCTGTTCTCATTCTACAGTCTCAGTTTCCAGAGTGGATTTGACATTGCAAAATATTGTTTTCTTTCTTCCCTTCATCCGCTTGAAAATGGGTGTGGGATTCTTATCCCGAAACACGTGCACCAGATTTCATTCTAATGCCTCAGTCTTTCATAGAGATACTTACACAACCAAACTTATACTGCTGTCCTAAGCAGGTCTACACAGAATCTTAATCAATTACATTCAGTGGGACTTCCAGGTAGGACTTCACTAGGACTTAGGACTTCACTATTAGAGAGACAGAGACTGTCGAGTTAAATCAAAGGCAAACGCATGCACATTTCTATTATTTCCCTGGGTAGGGGGTTAGAATTCAACATCCCTTGACTTAGAATTAATGTGGCACCTTCTTTTTCTGTGCTTCTTGATGGGTAGAGCATTAAGCGTGTGAATCTCCCATATCAACGTTCAATAAATTGGCCCCAAAGATACACATATTCCCATCAGCTTCAGTCAGGATGGACACAACTATGAGCCTTATGTAGGCCAGCTGTGCTGCATCTCAAGCCGTCCCTCCATCCAACAGGCACCCAGACTCACTAGTTCCTGTCTCTCAGCAGAATGCATTTATAGTTGATGAGTAAGCAAATCTTCTCCTCTTTCCTTGACAGTGACTGACAACTCTATAGTGGCTCGGATGTTGTCAGGATCTTTTCAAGAAGAAACTTCTTCGTGTATCTCTTAACAAGCCCGACACCCCAGGAAATGAATTTTCAGGAGATTTTTTAAAAAAGTCTTGTTTCCTATTCAGCAAGCAGATCTCAAAAGTCAAAAGGAAAGGGATGAGGGTGCATGCTAAGAATGAGAAGGCAACAGTCCACAGCCTGAAAGACTGAATGGGCTTGACACACCCTCATCCTGAGGGTGTGCCTGGATGGAAAGAATATAATCATTAAGAAGTCACAATCTCCACTTCATTTAGGGCTGCCAATCCCCAGGTAGGGATTGGGGAATTACAATTTAGGGAATTGCAACTGATCTTCTGGGTTCAGTGATCAGTTTTTCTGGAGGAAATGGAAGGTTTGGAGTGCTGTTTGTATTGCATCACATCCCTGCTGAGCTCTCTTCCCAAACACCAACTTCAAATATCCAGGAATTTTACAAGCCAGCGCTGGCAAACCTAGCTTTATTTCCAAGCTGATTGTAGATAGCTACGATATTGTGCTGTCCAGACAAAAATTCCTATTTCAGTTTCAGGTGGATCAAACTTGTATTTCCACACCATTTTCTGTTCCTCATGTCAAATTTCTCCTCTTAAATTTAGGAAGAAGAAAAGATTGGATTTATACCCTGCCCTTCACTACCCAAAGGAGTCTTAAAGAGGCTTACAAACCCTTTCCATTCCCCTTCCAACAATAGACACCCTGTGAGGTAGGTGGAGCTGAGAGAGCTCTTTCAAGAACTGCTCGTGAGAGAACAGCTCTGAAAACACTTATAACTATCCCAAGATCATACCAGCAGCGGTATGTGGAGGAGTGGGAAATCAAACCCGGTTCTCCCAGATTAGAGTCTGTGTTCCTAACCACTACACCAAACTGGCTCTCTTATGCATTTATATATTATGCATTTATATATTATTTTTGTGTTGTTTTGGAGTATAAATTGCATTTAAAATGCCTTAAAAGAGACTAATAAATCTGGAACACCAACAAGGAAAAGTGGACAAACAGAAAAGGCTCAGAATCAACAACACAGGAAAACCAAAAGGGCATGTCTGAGCACCCCTTGTTTGTCTTAAGGCCCATCCAGACTAAGCAAATTAAAACACCCCAAAGACCCTTACCATTAGAGTTGCCACCTCTGAGTTAGCAGACACCTGGATATTGGGGGGGGGGGGTGGAGTCTGGGGAGGGGGGGGTTTGGGGAGGGGAGGGACCTCAGTAGGGTATAATCATCATTTGGCATAGATATAGACCTGATTGCTTTCGACGGAGTGCCATGGTCAGATTATTTTGTCCTGAAGGCCCAGCTGGGTGCCCCAGCCCCTCCTGTCTAGCAACAAGCTGGTTCATGCTTGCCTGAAGAGCCTAAAGGACCCAATTGGGTTCCAGAATGCTCTGTGGGATCTGATGCCCTCCTCTCCTGGTATATCCCCCAAAGAGAATTACGCTCAAGGGAGAAGAGCCTGATGGTGGTTTCTAGCCCAAGAAGTATCCCGCTGTCCTCAGCCAGAGTCAGGGCTTCCTTGACCCTGGCACTGACTTGGTGAAAGTCTCTACCAAATGACATCCGTGCCCTGAGGGAGCTAATTCAGTTCCGCAGGGCTTGTAAGACAGAGGTGTTCTGCAAAGCTTATGGTTGAGGGCAGCAATGGTTTTTTAGCAAGCCCAGCTCCTTCCTTCCTTCCTTCTCCCCCATCAGGAAAGGATACTAAATTGTGTGTTTGTTGGCACCATCTGAAATTGTGATTTGAAATTGTCGGCTGAATGGTCAAGCCTATTTTAATCTTAATTTTTAATCGCTGTGTATATTTTTGGAAATGTTGTTCCCCGTCCTGAGCCCTGTTTACAGGGGCGGGCAGGTTATAAATAGAAATAAATAAATAAATAAATAAATAAAGCCACAGACTCCATTCCACCCTCCAAAGCAGCCATTTTCTCCAGAGGAACTGATCTTGATCGTCTGGAGATCAGTTCTAATAGCAGGAGATCTACAGGTGCCACCTGCAGGTTGGCAACCCTACCTTACCACACCTTGCATTTCTTCTTCCTACCAGACTTTCTATATACTGAATACGGGCAGCTTAACTTAAGAAAGTGGCAGAGTCCTGACATTTTAAAAAGGACTATACCATTGCCTGTGAAGGATCACATGGTTTAATTTTCCTCAGTGTTTCAAAAAAGAAGTCTCCCAGCTAGCAGAAAACAAGTGCAGCAGAGGGGTCTGGGCTAAACTCTTTCTCACTGAAAAGCTAATTTTCTACTTGCAAGGAGGGTTTTTTTTAAGGTTGAAGAGCATTAAAAATGTGATCCTCCCATGCACAGTCTGTGTTAGTTCTATTTGTGTTCTTCCACTATTTGAACTGAAACAGAAATCGTATCAAAGTTGCTCTCTTAGTTCTGCCACAGTCTATTGTGACCAAGAAGTGTGCCAATGAGAATGAAGGGGCAGAGCTGCCATGATAGGACAGGAAAACTTCTAAATGGCTTCCACAGTACACACCAGTAAGACTGCCAGAGGAAGGGGAAAATCTCTTCCCTTCCTCAGCCATCTGGGGCCGGTAATGAAGGGAGGCACACATCTCAGAGAATGCATCCTTAATGTGTCCCATCTCTGATTACCATGCTTTGAACTCACAACACGGCTACACTTTCTCATGCCTGTTTCAACTGTGCAGAAAAAAACACTCCCCCCTCCCATATCTTTGGATGCTTTGGGGATTGACCCACACTTCAGAAACAGTGCCATGCTTGTAGGTAGCTGTCAAAATCACCTTGCTACATACCTCTGCTCTTTGAGACTAGCCCCAACAACAGGATTTTGCATCTCTCACTTTCACGAGTGGATGGAAGTTCCAAGGCACCTTTACAGTGAGGACAGAATCCTGGAGATGGGTGGTGCTTTCGTAACCTGAAACATTTCCAAAATTCCAGGAGATTAATTACTGATAGTCTTGAATTTCGGGAGTGTTTTGAGCAGCTTCAGATATACCCAAGCTGATCCAAAATAAAGATTTTGGGGTGTATTTTCAAGTTGAGTATACCCTTATTGGTCAACATACAGCTGACTTATAGTACCCCTGCAGGTTTTCCAGAGGTGGTTTGCCAATGTCTGCCTCTGCACAGTAACCCTGGACTTCCTTGGCGGCCTCCCATCCAAGGACTGACCAGAGCTGACAGTGCTTAGCCTCTGAGAACTGGCAGGATCCAGCTAGCCAGAGCTAGCCAGGACACATCTTGCTAAATGCACACCCAAATGCATACCTCTATTCTCCCCATTGTCTGGCAATGCCAACATGGGAGGGGGCTGTTCGGGGGTGAGGCTTCCCCCACTGGCCAGCTGGCCAGAGGTGGATTGGAGCCCCAAAAATTGGGGGGAGACCCACCCTGAAGGGGGGGATAGCAACCCTAGATAATGTCACCCAGAAGTGATGTCATCACGCTGCTGACATCACGTGACAACGCTCTAGTTTTTGGCCAAAACTCTGTAGTTTGAGCTTAAATTTATCATAGGGTCTTGCCCCCAAACTAGAGTGTCACCATACAACACTGACAGCACAATGACATCACTTCCAGATGACGTCATTGTGCCACGTTTCGGGGCATTTGCAGGCGGGGTTCCCCCCTCTGGCCAGACTGGGGGGGGGGGGGGAGCTGGCAACCCTATAGCAAGGTGTGAGATGGTCAACCATTGTCCTGCCTTAGCCATAGCCATTAGCATATGGAAACACTCAAGTGCTCTGTGCTTGGGTTTTATGTCATACTCCTGGACTCCTCCTTTTTCCCAGCTATGAGTTTGCAGCCAGGTTCCAATCCATAAACAGAATGTAGTCCTAATTGATGAATTTTTGGGGAGACTTCTAAGGTGGAGGGCATTTCTCCACAGGGATAAAAAGAGAATGGGGTAAAAAGAAAGTAGTTTAAAAGAGAAAGCAATTCATTTCTTTTTCCTGTGAACACGGCAATATGTTAGCAAAAATGGAAAAATGACTCTCAGATGGATTTAAGTTGCACACACCTGCTAAAGATATATTCTAAGAAAGCAGCATGTGAAATCTACAGGACATTTTGGTTGCCAGTCTAGTCCTTCACAAACATCCTTCTAAACTCTATGCCACTTAAAAAAATGTTTTTAGCTTTTTGTTTTTATGTTTTAGGCTTGTTGATGGCTTGCCATTCTACATTGTCAGCTTGGTTGTTACTTGTCTTATCATACTATGTGCAACATTTTCGTGTGTGCCATCGGACACCACCTCAAAACGTTCTGAGCAGGGGCATATAAATAGGTGCAGCGCAGAAGGAATTCATGACCAATACCCATCCCCCCTTCCCTTCAGTTGTTCTCCCCCCACCCTGCATACATCTCATAAAAAGCTAAATAATTGCCCATTTACCATCTCTGTCTCTTAGTGCCACTGCTCCCCAGTTCCTCTCACAAGATTTCCATCTCTGCAAGACCAAGACCAACGGGCCTGTTTCAGAGACCCTATTTCGCAAATTGCTGCCACGTTATACATTTCATTTAATGCCTTCTTTCTCAATGGCTTTTTTTTTAAGCTTGAGTGTCAGGTACTTAAAAGCAAGGCAGTCAGTGGAATGAGAGGCAGCATTATGAACAGAACTCTGGCAGGCAGTGCAGCAGGACTGACTGAGATATCGAGGAAATATAATAATCACAGGAAGAAAAGAATGTTCCCACACCCCGACTTATTCACCCATTACTATTCCACTGTAACCAGCTTTCTTACCCCATGAGTGACATTACTTGTACACTGAGGCGGTTATATCAGGCCTTGAACATATATGAACCTACGAAGTTGCCCTATACTCAGGCCCTCACCGAGGTCAACAGAGGCCTGGGCCACTTCCATTTCTGAGGGGGCCCCCAGTAAATTAAAAAATGAAGAAGTGCAAAAACAATGATACAAAATTTTAAATGTTTGCTTTAATATGATAAGAAAAAGGAATATTGTAAGACTTTGTAATAAATGTTCCCATTTTTATTTAGCATGGGATAGAACGTCAAAAGTGTAAATTTGAGCCCCTCCACAAATGTGAGGCCCAGGACAAATGACCCTGCTGCCCCCCCCCCCATGCCCTGCTTATACTTAGAGTTGCCAGCTCCAAGTTGGGAAATACCTTAGGGCTGCCAAGTCAGCCCGGGGGGCAGGGGATCCCCCGCTACAGGGGTTCCCGATCCGCCGGCCAGCATTTGGCTGGCGGGGGAAACCCCACCCCCGAAGTTGTCCCGCCTGGACAACCATAGAGTTTTGGGGCGATTGCCAGAGCATCACCCTGGCAACGCCCCCAACATGCTAACGTCCCTTCTGCTGATGTTGCCCGGCGTGTGCACTTTGCACGCACGCTGGGGAAGCTCCCAGCCACTGGAGGACTCCCCCCCACCGGTAAGTTTAACAGACTTGGCAACCCTAAAATACCTAGAGATTTTGAGGGTAAAGCCTTAGGAAAGCTGAATTTGGGGAGGAGAGGGATCTCAATGGGGGTATAATGCCATAGAGTCCACTCTCCAAAGCAGCCATTTTCTCCAGGTGAACTGATCTCTGTCACCTGGCAATCAGTTGTAATCCCAGGAGATCTCCAGCTACCACCTAGAGGTTGGCAACCTACTTACACTGAGTCAGGCTATTGGCCTATCAAGCCTGAGATTGCTTACACTGAGAGGCAATGGCTTTCCAGAGTCTCCAGCAGACACCTGAGCACTTTCAGGACACCTGAGGTCTTTCAACTAGACATGTCAAGGACTGAACCTGGGACCTTTTGTCGGTGCTCTACCACTAAGCGACGCTCCCCTCTCCTTCCTTGCTGCCGCTTCTTATGCTGTAGGCTTCCTTCTTTGCAAACACAAACTCCTATGCAAATACGAATAGCCTAAATGTTCTCTCAGACCTCAAGTGGGCACTGAAGTAGGGAGAAACTTGCATTTCAGCAGCATATTCTTGGATCTAGAATTCAGAGGGGCTCTCAGAATTTGTCAGCAGGATATATCTGGATCATACCACAAGGTTCCTGCATGTAGGATTTTTAGCACTGGGGCAGCCAATGACTGCCATGTGCCAAGGCCAAGAAGCTGTCACATGGGCAAAACTGATCAGGCCACCTCAGCCTCCCTGAAAGTCATCGTATCATCACTCTGTACCAAAAATGCAATCCTCTACCTGTAGTCTAAAAGGATACAATTCCCCTTCCCATCTCACTCCTTTGCACATGCAAACAATCTCCTACTTAGGAGCTGGGTAGCAGACGGTACATCTCTTTAGCCCAGTTTCTGGTAAAGAGCCACTTATTGCTGCTGCACCCCCCCCCCCACCCCACCCAAATGCCACTCCAATTTAGAGCAAACATGACAACCAGCACACAGACTGTAATAACCCCTCCCCCCCCCCCCGCGTGTACGGGGCTCTCAGAATGTCTACGGACTCCAGATGAAATGAAATTTTGACAGAGGAAATACATATTGGCAACATCTCTTGATCCCCAATTCAAAGAGAAAATTGAAACCACGTTTCTGTAAGATTCAGACACTAGAAAGAAGTCCATAATAAACACAAAGAGACAGGTCGTGTAAACCCCCCCCCCTTTCCTGGCCCATTACTGTTAGACATCTGGAGGGGGACCCCAAACCGAATGTTTGTGGCTGAGTTTGCCAAACAAAAGCAACTCACAAGGAAGTTTTTGCAAATGGAGGGCAGGCGGATTATGTTTCCAAGACAGGAGAAGCAGTTCACAACAACAGGAATGAAAACACCTGGAGGGGGGTTGGAGCCCTATACTCCACAAGTGTTCCAATGTTTTCTTTTTCCACAAATAGATCTTCCCTCCAGGCAAAGGTTCAGAAAATCTCACAATCAAAAATTTCATTCAACAACCCACAAAAAGCCTAGCTAGATCTGACTAAAAGAACAGCTCAGAATCTTGGAATTATAGGCCCAGTTTGAAAACTTTCCAAGACTGCAGATCAACCACTGGAGAGCAGAAGACTCTGCCAATCAGTTGGAGTACTGATATTGCATATCAGCATCATTACACTCCACCCGGCCTCAGATCTAGAAAGCGACCTGTCCACAGAAGACACAGAGCAGAGATACACACAGAAACGTAACAGGCAACCTCGTTTGAACATGAGTAATTCTGTTGCACATCTGTGTTGGGAAGACTGACTGAAGGAATAGATCACATCTGATGCAGAGTAACAGAATTTCCATTTTCAAGAAATAGCAGAATGGAAGGAGACCAGTCTAGAGCAGTAAATCACACAGAGACATAGTGAGTAACCTGTTTGGTGTAGTTTGGTGTAGTGGTTAAGTGCGCGGACTCTAATCTGGGAGAACCGGGTTTGATTCCCCACTCCTCCACGTGCACCTGGCTGGATGACCTTGGGCAAGCCAGTGCTCTGGCACAGCTGTTCCCTCAAGGACAGCTTGGGAAAGAGCTCTCTCAGCCCCACCCACCTCACAGGGTGTCTGTTATGGGGAGGGGAAGGGAAAAGGAGTTTGTAAGCTGCTCTGAGACTCCCTTGGGGAGTGGAGGGCGGGGTATAAATCCAATCTCTTCTTCTTCTTCTTCTATAGATAGGTGCTTTGGGGCTCCATTTGGGAATTTTTGTCCCATACAGTTCCTAGGGGGCATTTTGGAGGGGGAGTATAAATAGATGATACACTGAACTATGTGTAAGTAAATTTTCACCATTTAGTTTCTTTTTATATTAGTTTCTATCTTTTGGCAATGGTTTCAGATCATCACTTTTCACAGCTGTTTTGTGAATCCATCTGTATTATGGATACATGTGATTTTTATATGCAATTGGTGCTGTGCTTCTATTACAATGTACATCATTTATACATATAAAATATATATAATGTATAGTGCTGATTCCTTGATGCACAAATAATGTTGAAAAATGGGTACATTTTACCAGGGAAAAATGGGTGTGAGGAAACAATATGATGCATGCGTAAATATGGATCTGAATTGCACGGGGAAGACATGAAATCGAAATGGGGATTTTTTTAGGCCAAAACAGCAGAGATGAGAAATTTGAAATCATCCCTAATATTAACAGTGTATATAATTCCTCCCCCTCCCCAAATGTGCTTACCCTGTTGGAAAGTATTGGAGTTGGGAGGCGAGTGGTAGTGATTTCATAGCAAAGCTCTTTATTGAGGGTCAGATCGAACATGGGGAACCCCGGGCTCAGAGCCCTCTTTTATGCCGGCCGGAGACAATGCCCTGACCTCGCCCCCAAGTCCTGATAGGACCTTAAATCCGTGGTTGCAGTACATAGGTCCCCCAGCGGGAGACCTAGGCATGTAATTGATGGTCGCTCAGGATCCAACTGGCTATTGTTCTACCTGGCCGAAGCTCAGGTAGATTCTGACCATGTGCGCTGACCACGTGGCGGTCGCCATTGCGGGATGCCAGGCGACCGCAGTCTTAGTACACAACACCTGTTATCAATCATTCGTGAAAATAGCCTGGGACACACAGCTATTAGGGCTCTCCTAACCACAGGGCATCTGAGGCAGCTATCCTGGGATGGCAGGTGGCCAACCTTGAATGGGGCTGCTCCCCCAGCTGAGGGGGGAAGAAGAGGAAGAACAGGTTCCTGCTGCCACTGGTCCCCTACAAAGATTGGGTAGGCCAGCTTGGCAGGGGCCACATGTGCCTATCCCCATCACAGCTTGGGCAGCCAGCTCGAGGGGGGCAGTGCCCACCTGTGCCCTCCAGGGCTCAGGCAAGCTCCTCCAGCAGTTATTTATTTATTAGATTTGTAGTCTGCCTCCCCGTGAATGGGCTCAAAGGTGGATCACAGCAATAGTTAGGTCATTCGGCCACACAAAATGTAATGATACATAGTTAATTAAAGCATTAAAACAGCATTTAAAAACAATTTTCACTGATATTGGTGTTGCTGGATTCTAAGTTTGCTCACTTCACTCCGGGCCACGTGGAGATGGTGTCTTCAGCAGGGGAGGCCGAGAGTTACTGCATGCCACCATTCCCTCTGGGGCTCGGGCAAAGCAGCTGCTTTGAAGCATCAAGAGATGCAACAGGGTCTGCCAGGTACACTAAGATTAGACTGTAAAGCAACTTTGAGAAAATAGAAAAAAAATATCAACTTTGGAATTTCTTTGCCCTAGAAGTAAATGAAAAAGCTGATTTAAAAGGCATTGGGGGGAAATAGCCATTTGAGGTCAGTTTCTTTTTCCCTGGCCAGAGAACAGGAGCAAACAGCTTGTTCATCCTTTTCCAGCAGCATAAACCACCAGAGACCTCTGTGTGAACTGTTCTGTAAGACTCTTGCCACCTTGGCTCGACAGCAACCCACCTTCTTCAGGACAAGGACCTTCCCTTGCTTGGGCCTGGGGTGGCCTCACTGGGGGCCAATGATTCTGGGGCCCTATCCAGGACTTTTGCCCAGGGTCCAGAATCACTGACTGTCCCTGAGAGTTGGACTCTGGGACAAGGCTGCCTGTCACTAATGGGACATAGACCAGGATGGAGGTACCTGTTATTGGACTCGGGGGTTAGTCCACAGTTGGAGGGTGTCCACCACAGACCCATTGTGAATCAGATGGCAAGTCCACCCAGCACTAGTTGGAGAAAGTCTGGGATTAACATGCCCATCATGAATCAGACTGAGTGGAAAAGTCCACCCCGTTCTACTTGGAGACAGTCTGGGATGAACAGGCCCACCATGAGTCAAACTGTGCAGTGAGTCCATTTACCACTGCTGGAAATGGTCTGGGATGAACAAGTAGGGTTGCCAGCCTCCAGGTGGTAGCTGGAGATCTCTCCAGCATCAGAGATCAGTTCCCCTGGAGAAATGGCTACTTTGGAAGGTCAACTCTATGGCACTGTACCCTGCTGAAGTCCCTCCCCTCCCCAAACTCCACCCTCCTCAATCTCTACCCCCAAAATCTCCAGGTATTTCTCAACCCAGAGCCGGCAATCCTAATTACGAGTCAGACTAGGAGGAAAGTCCACCCACACTGGTTTGGAGACAATCTGGCATGAAGAGGCCCATTATGTCAGTTTGTGGAGTAAGTCCATCTATTGTAGCTGGAGATGGTCTGGGGTGGACAAGCCCATTACGAGTCATCCCAGGGGGCACTTTCACCCAGCACTAGTTGGGGATACAGTCCTGGATGGGCAGACCTATTATGAGTCAGATGGTGGGGAGGAAGTCCATCTATCATAGCCGGGAGTGTCCAGGATCTATAGGCACATTACGAGTGGGACTGGAGCAAGTCCATTAATCACACAGGAGCCATGTCTGTAACACTGAATGAGTCCTGCAACAAGCCCAGAAGAGCAGTGTCCCCCCCCCTTGCAAACACTCCTGCCCCTTGTCAGAACAGCATCTCAGTAATGGGTTCCCTCACTCGGCGCTGCCGTCACTGGGAGTAGGATCTATCGCTTTGCACAGGCAGTTTGCTTCATCACAGTAGCATAATAATAATATGCTTGGGAAGAGCTCACAGTTGTGAATTAATGTTTAAAAGCACTCAGTTTTGGGTTGTTGAAACCCACGTTAATTTGACAAATGGCCGCCATTGGAACTCAAGCGACATTAACATGGAAATAAGAGTTAACCTCCGGCGGGGCAGAGGGAAGGTGAGAGGCAGGAGGCGTCGGCAGAAAGCAGCCGTTTTTCACCCTTCTGCGCCTCCTGTAAATACTGCCGGTGTCGTGCCTATTTATAGAATAGTAATTTAGAGGCCAGTCTGAGGGAAATCTGAATGACATCTTCCTGCGATCACTTCTCTTAGGAGGCTCTCCTCCCCCAGCTCTCGGAAAATACTTACCCAGCCACTAAATCAATTTGCTTTCCACGTGTCGCTGCATTTGCCGGGCCATTCTTTTGCATTTCTCCATCAGCATCACCTGTTTGCGGGGAGAAAGGACCGCCGCAGCAGGGAACATCCACCGGTACAGAAGGGTACCAGAGTACAGCAATAAAGCTCTCCAAACTTGCTCATCCAAATTTGGGGTTCTCAGGCTGCTACTGAGACAAGTTCAAGGCAGATCTTTAATTTTTCAGGTTTCTGGGGCTAAAACTTCTACTGGAGCCCTGCAGTCTACACCATGAAGCTGTCTTATACCAGGCTAGATCTTGGGGTCATTTAGCAGCTTTTCAGGGAAAAGGAGGGTCTTTTCCAACACTTGGAATCCTGTTAAATGGAGATGCTGTGATGACTTTCTGCAGGGGTGCTCTGCCGCAGAGCTGCCAGGCTGCCTTATATGAATATACAGAATTGCCTTCTACTAAATCCACCTGTGGATTGCCAGCATCTCAGGCAGAAAAAGATCTTCCCCATCCCTACACCAGGAGACCGTTTAATGAGAGATGCCAGGGATTGAACCTGACTGTGCTACTATGGAGCCCTTACCACCTCCTTATTTCTTTTTGGGGTATGAGTATTTTGTGTGTGTGTGTGCACTTGCGAACCTGGAAGTCATGGTGACTTCTGGTGACCTCTAGTGGGGCTTGGACATTTCAGAGAGGTGGCTTGCTATTACCTGTCTCTGCATCCCAGCACTGGTATTCCTTGGAGGTCTCCCTTCCAAGTATTTGCCAGGGTCGGCCATGTTTAGCTTCCGAGTTCGATGAGATTGGGCTTGCCTGGGCGATCCAGGTCAGGGCTACCGCCTCCTTATTTCTAAGGGGACATGTGATGGAAGGAAAACAACAGATGACCAGAGGTATTTGTTGCTATTACAGAATACTGATTTGGTACCTCCTTGCTCAGCTTCTGGAATGTCTTGACCTGCTTTAAGAACAGAAGGGCAGCCCCGTTGGATCAGAACAAAGGGGAATCTGGTTCAACGGTTGCCGTCAGCCAGATGCATTCAGAAAGCTGAGAAGCCAGTCATGAACGTCATGGCCTTGCCCTCTTGTTTATGCCCAGGATCTAGTATTTAGGGGTAGACTGCCTCTGAACACGGAGGTTCCATATGACTGTCTTCAACATCTTCACCGCTAGTTTTATGCAGTGATCAATGTTTGGGAGACTAGATTCACAGCCTCACTCTACCATGGAGGCTTGCTGGGTGACCTTGGGCCAGTCAGTTTCCCTCTCAGCCTAACCTACTTCACAGGGTTATTGTTGTAAAGATAAAATGAAGAACAATATCATAAGCCATCTTGTCCCCCACCCAATGGGGTATAAATATCTAAATAAATATTCTCCTGTTTGTTCCCAGAAAAGCTTTCTGTTTCACGTTGATGCTAAAAGGATTGAGATTAACATCTCCAAAAATCCATGCTATTTTGAGTCAGTGATTCTTCCCACTTTTCGACATGGGAGATCAATGTGCTGTCTCCGATTAATAAGACAAATTAAAGGAAGGCCATTTCTCCAACAATGGGTAGAGGGAAACGCCTCCTTGAATTCTTTGCTATTTAGGAACACAAAAACAGGAAGGGGCCCTAGAGGTGAACCATCCCCCCCCCTTCGGGAGCCGTGATTTTGTCTACCTCTGAAAACACCTTTTTATGTCAAAGCAGCTGGTCCCTAGAAGTTTTGCATTTTAAAAAAGAAATGTCTTTTACCCTTCATCTGGTAACATTATGATTGTCTCACCTAGAGTTCTTGAGAATCACATCCACAGACTGGACTCAAAGTCCCCTATGGAGGCATGAATGGAATTGCCTTTTTTGTGGAAAAACTACGGAATTTTAGTGAATTCCATAACACACAATATGGTAATGGCCATCAGTTACATAGCTTAAAAGAACTCTATCAACAAGTATTTGCTAAAATAACAAAATAGAGCCTCCATGTTCAGGGACAGCATACTTGTGGATACCAGATGCTGGAAGAGCTGACTGACTTAAGGTTCCGTTGTCAACTTGACCGGGGCATCTGACTGACCACTGCTGAAAACAGGGTGCACGTGTTGATGGATCTTCAATCAGTTCCAGCAGGGCTCTTGCTCTGTTTTAGAAATAGTTCATAGTATAAGTTATAAACATGCTTAGCATTTAAACTGGACTTTTTCTCACTGCTCAAAACATATTAGAGAGCAGAGACATTGGCTCTATTATCTTTACAACAATTGTGCAAGGTAGACCTGGATCACTGCTGTACTGCAGATTTCAATCCATTTGCTGGATCACTTAACACAAATTAGATATGCCTTAAACCGGGGTGTCAAACTCATTTGTTATGAGGGCCGGATCTGACATAAATGAGACCTTGCTGGGCCGGGCCATGTGTGTCAAAAAAATGTAATGCCAGGTAGCGGAGACATAAACTTTGCAAAGAACACAAACACAAAGTTTTTTTAACTTAAAATGAAAACATGTTTAAAACATTAGCACTCTGGCAATATTTTGTTTATTTAACAGTATCTGATCCCTCTTGCTCTGAATTATTGCATCAAAATGTCTGTGCTGTTGCAATCCTGAGTATGCTGTTCAAGTGTGTATCTGTAAGCTGCAAACCTACTTTTGATTTATTGACATTCACCACAGAAATCTCATGCTCAGAGTTCTCAGTCTAGGACCCAGGGGAAAACATGAAATGGCTGAGTGATTGAGAGAGTCTGGTGAAGTAAGCTATGATGCAGCAGCAGCAACAGAACTGGAAGCAGGAGATGGCCAGTTCCAGTGCGGGCCTGATAGAAGCCCTCCATGGGCCTGATCCGGCCCCTGGGCCACATGTTTGATACCCCTGCCTTAAACTATTAAAAGACCATGCTTTATAAATATAAACCACGGGGATTCTAATCTTTTTAAGCAGAGTGCACAAGATTCTAGTTGATTCCACTTGTATTAGAAGTTCAGTGCCATTCTAAATAGAGTTATACCCTTCTAAACCCATTGACCTCAATGGACATAGAAGGGTGCTTAAGACTGCACCGTTGGGATCCAACTAGGATGGGAGATCACATGCCATCTGGGCCTGTGGCATGGCAAATGGGACTATAACTCATTACCAGGAGGGGAAAAAAACATTTACGTAAACAAATTGCCATGGGAGATGCTCATCACCGGCGGCGGGGGGGGGGGGGGGAGTTAAGGTGTGAGAGAAACCCAGTTTTCCTCAGCATCCTCCAGGCCATAAATTTTAATTGTTTCTCCATTAAGGCTGATGATAAGAAACAGACAAACGGAAGGCAAATGTACTGTAGACAAGTCTTAGAGGCGGAAACAGGAAATCCTGTGCAAATACAGAGTATACAGGCCATCTCGGACATCAACACAGCTGGAACACTGATATTATTATTAGTGGCAACCAGGGGTCATTTCGAGCAGGAGCTCGGGGGAGCTCAGCCCCGGGAGTTGGTGCCAGCCCCCCCCCCCCATGGGGGAATGCCTGCTTGTGTCATGGCTGCAGCAAAATGACCCCGTCCCCTGGAAAGGTCCTTGTTCCTCCGACCAGCCTTCTGAAGGCTTCAGCCACCACTGACGCTATCCTCCCAGAATAGTGGTATTTCTGAGGCTTGGATTAGTAGCTGTCCCCTCTCTCTCTCTCTCTCTCCTTTCTTTCTTGCCTTCTGACATACTTCCGGTGATGTCAGGTGGTGTAGCATATGCAAATAAGTTATGCTAATGAGTTATACTAATGAGCTCCTGCACCTCTTTTTCTGCAAAATGACCCCTGGTGGCAACCATGAAAATACTGTGTATGCATGTGCATGTGTGTGCGAGTGTCTGTTCAGGACTATTCAAAGAGCCAGTGCAAGCCCAAGTCTCAGGTTAAGACAGGGTGATCCAGGTTCAAAGCCAAAGTGGATGAATGAAAGGAATTCCTTCTGTACTCAACCAGTCATTAAATGGTGGGGTTTACTGTCAGAGGATGTAGTGAAGGCCGCCAGCACAGATGACTCTGAAAAGGTAATAGACCAATTAATGAAGGATAGAAAGGTCCATCCGGGGCTACTAGCCATGGTAACTAAAAGGAAGCCGCAAACTTCTGAATACCAGTGCCAAAAGACAACATCAGGGGAAGGCCCTGGTCTCTGTACCCTCTCGGAAAATTGGCTGGCCACTGTGTGGAACAGGATGCTTGGACTAACAGGCCACTGGTCTGATCCAGCCCCCTGCCAACTGTGAAACTTGGGCCAGTCGCACAAGTCAGCTGTACCCCATGAGGGCAAGGTGGATGAAAAAAGAGCCATGTGTGGTATAGGATGTCCTGAGCTGCTTAAGGGTGGCATGAAAGGTAGTGTGCCATCTAATTGAAGCCATCTCCTAGAAACCCCATGAAGTTCCACCTCATGGGGTTTTGAAGGCAAGAGTTGAGCAGGTATGATTTGCCATTGCCTTCCTCTGAATAGCTACCCTGGTCTACCTTGGTGGTCTCCCATCCAAGCACTGACCACTGTCAACCCTGCTTAGCATCCCAGCTCTAGACAAGACTGAGCTAGTCTGGGCTATGGGGCTGCTGCAGAGGTGGGAGGAAATGTTATATAAATTGCCAGCACTAGTTGTTGGAAGGAAAATAGTGGGGGTGGGGGAGCTTTGGCCTCCAAGCCTTGTTCATGGGCTTCCTGAAGACATCTGGTTGAGCGCTAGAGGAAACAAAATGATGGACTAGCAGCCCCCCCCCCCCCGTCCCAACCCAGCAGGACACTTCTTACGTTCTTTAAGATGATTCAGATGTTGACAACCCTGATCCTCATATCCTCCCATCTGTCTTACTTAAGGTCAAGCACACATGACATGAATATTAGTTGCAAAACAATACCGTCATGGTGTGGGCTGGGGATGGATCAGAGCAGCAGAGCTGGGGAAGTGGAATTATATTCCCGAATTCCAACTCTCCCTCAATCCTAAAGCTCACTGGAGTCCGTTTCCCCCATTTTTTGTTAACGTTTAATCCATTAACCTATGAAAAACTCCCCCAGGAAACGAGGGTTGGTGTGCATTCCTAGCAGGAAAGGACACAGCCTTGTTTTGGGCTCGTTGCTAAGGCAACCTCTTCCATGTTTCTTACTTGTACCAGCCTTAGCATTACTCGGAGGACTAATGGTTTGAACTTTCTGCCCTGTTGACCCATGAGGACTGGTTCCTTGGCTACAATTATTTCTGTTTAGGCTTAGCATGCCATAAAAAATACTCCAGGAGACATATCCACTCAGTGCATAGATGGAAAAGATATAATAGCAGACAACAACAGCTCCAAGCAGTCAAACCAAGTCTGTTTTAAATATCACTACAAGCAGAATTTGGCACAAGATACGTATTGACTTCCACACACACATGTCTGTGGCACGCTGCAAAAGGAGGCAACCCACTTCACCCCTTGATTTGTTTTCTGATTGATAAACCAGATTGAAGATAAACCGGATTCTCCAGACTGCAAACCCTCTAGATCATGGCAAACAAATTGTCAATGGGGCACTAGTCATTGTCCATCCAAAATTAATCGAGAGAATGTTGAATATGTGGAGGGATACTGTCATCTATATCAGAATGGGGGAAATGAACAAATCCTCATTCAGTAGAATGTGTTTTTGTTGTTATTTCTAGTGCTGATTTGTTTCCAATTTTGCTGTTTTAAGGAGATTTTGTAATACTTTTTATTGTGTTGGAAAACGCAATAGTGCTTAACCAAAAACTAGTTGGTTCAGCTGTTTGCAGGTGAAATCAAACAGCACTCATACCATATTGAACCTTGGCTTTCAGCCAAAGCTCCTCCTGAGTCCTTTACTGAAAAGCACAGTGACTGGCTACTCAACAAGGCTGCACTTACCTGTAACTGTTGTTCATCTAGTGTCTTCAGTGCAGGTACACATGGGACTGGGCACACATATGAACTGCGCACATGCAGGGCCAGCCACAAAGACTATTTTAGCAAGCTTCCAGTATTTCCAGATGTTTTGGAGCAGTCCCCCTCCCCTCCACCTAGGCCAAGAGTGGGGAATTTTCCTGCCCAAACAGTCACATAATGAAGGTGGGGACAGCGCTCCTGCCTCAGTTCTCTCTTTGCTGCCCTGAAACTAGGGGCCCTGGACTATAACCGCAGCCCACAGTGGGGAAGGATGGAGGGATGTGTGCCTGCGCTGAAGTGCAGCTTTGTTTTCATCATTGTGTCTTGTCCTCAGTGCAGTCCCACACAGGCGAATAGCAAGCTGTTGGCTCTGTGGGTAGAAAGGTGACTGCCATGGTACTTGCTGTTGGCTTGGACTCCATTGCCAGGTCGGCAGGAACATCGGGGGGGAAAGCCCTATGGAGTTTGACAGAAGCCCGGTGGGATGGATGGAGCACCATAGTAGGGCTGGTCAGGAGGAGCACCATGACCTCGTTGTTTGGAGGCTGAAGACACTGGGGCTGGGGTTTCCTACATTGTCATCAGATGACTGGGAGTCTGCAAGGTCCAAAGAAGGTGAGGGTGTCCTTGGGATTTCTTGACACTCCCTGGCTTAGGTGGGTGAAGCTTGACATCAGCTTGTACTATGACGCTGAGGAGACTGAGATTGGCATTGAGGAGAAGGAAGAGCCAGGGTCGGAGAATGATGTCGAGGTGACTGTGATGCCTGGCATCGAGGTGAAGTTACTTTCAGGGCCGCAGGTGATATTGATCCTCAAGATCAAAGAGAACCTGAACTCCAGCGTAGAGCTGACAAGGATGATCAATGGTGAGGCAGTGAGGATGGCGACAATACTTGGCGTCAAGGTGAGGGCACCCAATCTGGAGACTTTGAAGCTTGGTGTCGGGGTGACTAAATATTTCTGGGGACTTAGAGGCTGTGTGCCTTGACTTTTTCTTGGCCTTTTTGGCTGGAGGCTCTAAGGCAGAGGGTCCTGCTCAGTGGGTTTGGGCTGAATTGCAAGGACTGAGGCCTCTGAAGATGTACAGGCCCACCTAGATGATTTCTCCCATAAAGACTCAAAACCCTGCCTTATCTCTCCTTAGGTCTAAGGAGGTGGTGTGCCAAGCAGTTGTTGTTATGGCCCTCACTCAAGCACAAAAGGCAATCTTTGTGTTCATCATTTGGGACCATTTTAAGCTGCACTGACAGCATTTTTTAAACAACACCATTTCTCCTTCCTGCTTTTTAGGTGAAGAATTCACCATGAAGAAAAAGACATTCACTGTTTTCTGGAAGAACCAACACGTCCTCTCTCCACAGTGGCAAAGAGAGAACTGAGGGAGGAGTGCTCTTCCCACCTCCATCATGAGACTGTTTGGGCAGGAAAATTCCCCACTCTTGGCTCATGTGGAGGGTAGGGAGACCACTCCAAGATGTCTGGAAATGCTTGCAAAAATAGTGTCTGCAACTGGCCCTGCGCATGCACAACCCCGCGTGTCCCTGCATGGAAGAGAGGAGGATGAACCAAAAACACAGCCTGCGGAAACACACTGCAACAAAACCGCAGTCAAACTGCTACAAAGTGCCTTACGGAAACATGCAGCGGGACAACAATACGAAACGGCTTGAGGGACAAAAGCAGCATAAATCTAAGAAATGGGCACTCGCATCCTCTTTGGAGTCCTGGGTCCAACTTCGATTCATGAAGGTGGAATGGAGGAGAACAGAGGGCGCCAGGTGTGTAGACTTTTGGAAATTCTGGGGGGGCCTCCTTAGCTTGGGTGATGTTCTCCCCCCCCCCCCCGGGAAACCGCCGCGCCTCCCCGGGCCCTTCCGAGGCTCGCTAGCCGCTGCTGCCGGTGCCTCTCCCCCCCCCCCCCCCGGCCACCCCTTCCCTCTCCCTCTCCAGCAGCGGTGGCCGGGCCTTGGAAGGACCCAGGGAAGCACAGTGGCAGGCGCTCCATTTTGCCGGGGGTGGCTGAGCCCTCGAGCCCCCCCCCCGTACTTTACACCTATGGAGGGCGCTGAGTCTATACAGCAAGCTACATCGGGAAAAGGAGTAACTGGCTATATTTGGCCAGTTAAAAAAGATTAAGGAGGAGGCCATGCTGACATTATTTAATTCATTTTTTTTAATCTGTCAGGAAAAGGAAGAAGAGCTATTGTTCATAGCCTCCCCTGAGAATATGCCAAGGTACCATAAGTTCAAAATTAAAGACAGACCAATATTTGGCATTCCCCCCCCCCCCCCGGTTTCTTTATTTCAGGACAAATCCAAGGCACCGTGCAATTAATTCCCCAAAACCAACGAGACTTTGAACTTTGCCTCCCCCATACCACATGGCAAACAGATTTTGGAACTGGGGAAAAAGTGGAAAGGAGTTTGTGATAAGTCTTGAGAGGGTGGGAGAACGTGCTGTTGAAGAAATGCAAAATTCCACTCAATGCTAGAAAGCTCCCGCTTTCTTCTGGAAGACCCAGGACAATACTTATGCTGATGCACTCAAACAACAAAACTCTTATCATATTACAGCTTGTTTCTGAAATATCAGCTTCCCCGGTCTGGCCACCCCACATGACAAACTGATTTGGAAACTTAGGGGAGGATAGAAAACAGCTAATGAGCAGCCTGCAAATATGGAGCTGCGGGCCGGCCCTTCTATTAAAGCAAATCCAGAATTCTAGTCACCATTAGGAAAGTTTATTTATTCATTTGGAAATCCTTATACCCTACACTCTTAGCACTGCTGCTGATCATGGCATCTGTAGCCACCTAGGCAATACAGAATGGCTAATGATAGACGCGGTCTAATGTTTCAGACAGAATTAAAAAAACAACCGTGAACATCGGACCCCAAAGTACCAACGGTCAAACAACTTGTAAATGCAGTGAATAACATCTATTTGAAGTGCATACAAAATACGGTTTTGATAAGTCATAAAGAGAATTCTATTCTTTTTTTACGCAATGAATAATATCTGTTTGGAATGTATACAATAACAATTATACAAAATACAGTTCTAATAAATCATAAGAAAAATCCTAATTCAACATTGTTTCCGGATTATTTTCAAAAATTCAAATGAAATTCTTCCACAGGAAATATCCTATACAGAGTAGTAACCTTCAAGCTCTTACGATTATGTCTGTTTACAACAAGAGCAATAACCAATCAGCTGGGCGCAGATTGCTACCATTTTAAAATGTCTAAAATGTTCTTTTACCCCCTCATTTAAAAAAAAATCAAGATTTTCTTGCAAACAAATACCCCAGGTTTACATCAATATTTCCCTTGTCTGTCCTTGGCCCCATGGTGTGGAGTTTTTGATCTGTATTCTGGGTCCAGATTTGGAATTAGATATATAGCTTGTCATAAAAGGCTGGCAGCATTGTCTAAACCCCTTGAAGGGGGTTAAATATCTATACATAGTTCTAGGTTAACGGAGTCTCTGCTTCCGATCATGAGATTCTCAGGAGGACCACGTTCACTTGTGGTACCATCCTGAGAAACTATGATCAAACAACTGTTCTAAATTCATTCCAGAGCGAGTCCTCGGTGATGAGAGGGCTTTTGAGGCCTTTGCCATCCTGACTTGTCAGGAGTCTCAATCTGGTAAAGCCCATTCCTCGCAGCAATTGCTTCACCCCTCACTCTGTGCATCTCAGCAAAAATTCCAGGACAATCTCCGGCAGCAAGCTGTCGATTTTCCAAGTGGATGCACTGCAATCATCCATTCCCATTAATTAGAATAATGCTAATTGTAATCATGAGGAGGATAACAGTTATATACTCTAGTGCATATTTACAGAGCGTGGGTGTATTTAACACAAAGGTTGCAGTGGGATTGTGGAGGGGAGAGAATGGGAAAAAGACATCCCAAATTTCTCATAACCAATTTCCAGTGGAAATCCAGTTAAGTATAGGAGATGGTAATTTGGCCCACATTAATGGCTAAGTGCTCCAAAAGAAGACAGAGTGAGTAAGACCATTCCTGCAGAGGCATTGAATGGAATACCCTAGTTCAGGGGTGGGCAAATTGCGGCCCAGGGGCCACATGCGGCCCCCCACAGAGTTTTTTGCGGCCCGCCAAGACAGTCGGCCACGTGGTGTAATAGGGTACATTTGTCTCATTAAACTGATTCTAAAATTAAATGTGCTTGCAGCTATAGATGATATGAAATTAGCACAATAAATAAATTGAATAAAACTACCACTATTTTATTTAATTTATATTTATTGATTTTTATGATACAATTTATACTTTTTCTGAAATGCAAAGTTAACTAATGAATGCAATCATTTTAAAAGGTGCGGCCCTCCGCTAACCTCCGCTCCCACAAAGTGGCCCCCGAGCCGAAACAATTGCCCACCCCTGCCCTAGTTTATTATTTTTGGGACATTTATACATTGCCCAAATACCTGTGGTCTGCAAAGCCCACACTTCTATGAGTCATATCTACTTCATTATAGTGAGCCTGGTCACATGCGAAAGGTCAGGGTTCTGCAGCATGGTATACATCCAGTCCCAGATCATGTTGCCAACAAATTGAGGGGCTCTGAGAACACAGATGCTGGCAACCCTTTGTACATACACACACACCAAGGTTCTTGCTCACCAAAGGAATGTGACAATAACATGGCACCATTCAGAGATCCGCTCAACAGGGCAGGTTAAGGTGGAACTTTGACTAACCAAGGTACCATGCTGAGTTAGGTGAGGAGTGACCCTGCTAGCTGGTAATTCACCATCCAGGTAATCTCATAGAAGGATCTGAAACTGACTGCAGTCCTAAGTGGAGTTTACATCCTTCTAAGCCAATTGACTTCAATGGACTTAGAAGAGTACAACTCCACTTATCATTTCACTGTGAGGCTCCTGTCTGCAAACCCTGCATTCTCTCCACAACAGAATTTTGGCATGCCAGGCTGGCTCCCTGCTTCTGGACTCCTGGCAAGTTTTTGCTTTGAATGTTTTCAATCCACCATCTTGCAATCCACACACAACAACCCTCCCTCTAACTCGTGACCTTCGCGCCGTTCTCTCTTGCACCCTAAGTTTGCTTTAATTCAGGAGGCGATGCCTGCATTATTGATGGTGTCAAAGACCAGGTATTCACAGATGAAAAGTTAGTTTATTGATCCATCGGGAGAGTGTATGAAAAACAAATTCAGCTAAAGCAACATATATTTCCTGATCTCCCCCCCCCCCGCCCCTTCCCAAACTCTAAACCCCAGACAGTGTTCTTTGCATTTCACTTTGATGTATTTCCAATGCCGGGTGATATTATACTCTTCCCAAAAGAGAAATTGCTTTCTTGTAAAAAAAGACGCAACTTTAAAAAAGCATCCGGCCTCACACATCTTCCAAAACAGAGAGAAATCTAATTAAATTTTCTGCCCATATATGCAGAATCTCATCCCCTCACATGTTATGAATGTTCTTGGAAAGTTACTAAAACATGTGCTTAGATGTGTTGGAAGGAAATTTCCTTTAGAGAGGGCTTTAGATTCCAACGCTGAATCATTTTCATCTTTGGTTTCCGACAGCTCGTAACTGATACCCTTGCCTTGTTGCTGAATTCTCTGTTCTGTTTCAGAATTACCACTAACCAGGCTAGAATAATAAAGAAGTGGCATTCCCTGCTGGATTATTAAACCTTACTCAGTTATTCTGAGCCAGTGTGGAGTAGGTGTTAGTGTTAAAATAGACCTGGGTGTCCCAGATTTACACCCTTACTCACCCTTGGCTCAGTCACTCCCCTGGCCTAACCATAGGGGTAAACTACGGGGGGGCTCGAGGGCTTGAGCCACCCCTGAAATTTCCCGGGTGGGGCTCAGCCACCCTCGGGAAAATGGAGCGCCCAGGAGCCAGCTGGGCAAATGCCCAGCGTGCTGGACGGAGGAACGGAGGCAGGAGCAGGCGGGGGGGAGGCGGCGGGGATATCGAACTTGTGCCAACAGGCGCAGGTTGCCGCCTCATTTGCCCGCCCGCCGGCGGCTGCCGCCGCCGCCTCCCCCTCCCCCCCGGGACTGACCTGGCACGCTGGGCAGTTGCCCAGCTGGCCCCACGGAGGCAGGAGTGGCCAGGCTAGGCCAGTCCGGAGGGGGGCTGGCGGGGACATGGCCCCAGCACGTGCACAAAGCGCATGTGCACAAGAGGTCCCGCCCCCCCCCCCGGATTTTAAAAGTCAACGCCTCTGGGCCTAAGATACTTCACAGGAGTTAAGGAAGGTCCTTCTCTGCTTGAGATCCTGAGAGGCTCTGCCAGTCAGACTAGACAGCTCTGAGTGACAGGAACTAGAGAAGTTGTGTCCCCAGCATCCCAAACCCTGGGACTCTTGGCCTGGGTGCTGGTAATGTCACGAGTCCAGACCTGAAGATAAATTGAACAGAGGACTAAGGACGTCAGGTTGTATAGCTATACTAATGATGGTATTTCCACATACCACTAGAAATTGTGTCACACAGAATCTCTGTAGTCACAGCTGGGGGGGTTGAAAAGAAGGCCTATTCACTGCACACCAAAAAATATCTAATGATATGGATGTGAACTATGGCTAAATGTAACAGGAAGTTTATCTACCTGAGCTGAGCTGCGAGTGCCAGACCGTTGCCTCCCATCTCAAAATTACTACAGGCAAGCAAACTTAAAAATCTGAGTTAGTGTTGGGGGGATAGCTCAGTGTCAGAGCATCTGCTTGGCATACAGAAGGTCCCAGTTCCAGTCCTTGGCATCTCATGATGTTAAAAGGATCAGGTAGCAAGGCTGCCTGGGCTGCCTGCCAGAGCAGACAATAGACCAACGGCCTGACTCAGACTTGCCATTTGGTGCAGAGGGAAGGCGACCTTATTTCTCCCGGTTGAAATTGACACAGCATTGCGTGAACACACATCCTTTGTAGCTGCAGGCTCAGCCCATCACTGCCCAATCAGACGGCACATTTGGCCGAGTGGTTTTTTTTTTGCCTTCTGTTTCTCATGCACATAAACGAGGAATTGCACCTCTGCACTGAAGGTTTCCCATGGAGTATGCAGTTATGCACGTACTGCTAAGGGGGGGGGGGGGAACAGCACCAAGTCGGGATGGAATGAGCAGACCATCCAGACAGCATGAGAGCATGCTTGAGCAATCAGACAGGGGAAAGTCTGTTCATATCCATCAGCAAGCATGAGGACTGGACTTTCCCTAGTGTCTTTTAACTCCGCTTCCGTGGTGGGGCAGTATAGGGTGCTGAGGGACCTTTCCCAGATGTTGCTGTCTGATCATGCCCTTTAGATCCATCAGGCATGCAGAGCTGAGTTGGATCTAAAAGCACGCCTGACCACAGCCTCAGTGAGGAAGTCATCAAGTATGTGGGCTAGCTGACAAAGCTGAGAGTTCAACTTGCTGCCCCGAGGCCTCTACCAAAATAAACCTCAAAATCAAGACTGACACCAGGCAACTCTAAGATGCAGCTTCATGTGCTCTATACATATATGCACCTTTGTGCATGCAGGAGGCCCATGTTCAACCACCGGCATCTCCATACGAAAGATCTCAGACAGCAGGCCTTCAGATAGAAGATTTCTGCCTAAGACCAGGAGAGCTGTTTGCCGGTAAGTGCAGAAGTTACTGAGCTAGATAGACCGATTTCCTGATCCCGGATAATGCAACTATATTACATCCATATGTTCTATTTCCCAGAGCAAGACCACATAACCAGTAAGATGCACTGGTCTCCTCAAGAAATGGGTGCCTTTTATGGAATATAAGCTCCAAGCCGCCAATAAAGCAAGTAGTATACAAGACAAAGACAACTGCGTGCTGTTACTCGCTATCCACTGAGCCTTGAGTTGGTGTTACATTCAATTCAAACAACATGTCCTTGTCTTTGTGACGTTTGACACTGATCTGGTTTTTATTGTTATTACTGTTACCATGACTGATACTGTTATTGTGCTTTTTCTAATCTCTATATGTGTTACCCTGTGTTATACTGTATGAGGAACATTGCCTGAATCCTCCTGTTACCTATGTATTCTTTGATATTCAGTAAAAGTTATTTTAAAAAAAAGGTTGCCAGGTCCCCCATGGGGTATGGGGGGTAGAGTTGCCAGATCTAGGTTGGGAAACTCCTGGTGATTTGGGGGTGGTATATATATATAGGGTGTGTGTGTGTGTATATATTTAAAGAGAAAGAACCTGCTTGCCTTCACCATCATGTGGGCCAGCTAGATGTGGAGAAGGATTCTATTATGTATACATTTCTACCTCCCAGCAAAGCATGCCATAGATTGGAGCCACTATACGAGAGTAATGAGAAGCGGTTGAATTGTCCCTGGCTTTTGTAAATGGTGCTGATTTGAGCCACAGAAAGAGGTAATAACTGAGGGAACCTGGGATCATTTTGGCTTCATTGCTTTGCGCAAGGAAATATTTTCAGCCTCATTTAGAATGTCAGACTTTATAAAGGGGATCCCTATCTTAAGAGGGCAAGTGCTTATGCAGGTAAACCCTGCAGCGGGGGATGCCATTTTGTCACCCTCTCCAGGGGTCATTATTTACCGGGGAGAGTCCCAATTTCCCAGGTATCATTTATACCTTAGCTTCCTGTCGCTGAACCACCCAAACTGCTTTCTGGCCATTCAAACAAGTGCCTTTATTTATTTTTTTTAAGCACACAATAAAAATACAAAACAAACACAAGCACAATCAAATGTGCAACAATAACATTTGATTCTAATAGCACATCATCTTGTCAAAAGAGTTATCAAGCCACTGTGAGTCATAAAACTGAGAAAGAGCTGCAAGATCTTACAGCAGAATTTGTACCAACCACAGGTACAAAAAAAAATAGCAGAGAAATAAAGCAAAATACGCAGCAAAATCAGCATACTCACCACCAAGGCTTCCAAAACAAGGCAGTTTTTATGTTTCATTAGAATGCCCGGAAGGGAGGATTCAGGGAGACTTCTAGCAGCAACAAATTCCATAATGTGGGAGCCAATCCCAAAAAGGCTTCTTGGCAACCCTACTGTAATGTAGTATGCTCTGTGTAGCAACCAGCCTGCCATGTGCTCCCAGGTAATGGCGCCCGTCACATGGCCAGAGCACATGGTCAGGCAGAGAGGGGAGCTTGAATCTGGAGGAACAATAGACATCCGGATCGAAAGCCTCCACCAATGTGGGACCTAGGTTCTCCCTGGGGAGCCAATGCAATCAAAGGCTCCTCCAGGGAACCTATGACAAACATGTGCATGTGTTAAGCCCCTATCAGGTCTTTTGGGTGCGGCCGAAGGTGTGGCTCCGGCCAGCATATAATGAGGGCCCTGGAGCCCTGGAAGCATGCTTGTTCTGACCATCTACTGGGCATGCTGAATCACTCAATAAAGTCTTCATGATTTCACCGTTCCTGGTCTCCTGAGTCCAGTACTCTTCACCTACTATCCTGCCTCACATCTCTCTCCAAGATGGTCCTGAGGAGGCCAGGCGCCCGCTATTACCCTTGTCTGGGAGCTGTTCAGCCCATGCTGCTTGCCTGCTAGGTCCCTGCCTCTTCACGAAGCTTCACCTCAGGACTGCCTGCTTCTGAGACTGAGCCCACCATGTCTTCACTCTGGCAACTTTTCCAGCTCTGCTTCCCTGCCGGCTGACTGGGGCCCAGCTTCTGGCAGCCCTTTGCTCCTGGCACTCCCATCCCCTGCTCCAGATGTTCCTCTGGAGCCAGTAAGCGCAGGGGCAGGAGCAGGAGGACTGACCCTGGCCTGGTAGGGTTGCCAGGTCAGGGCTGGAAAATACCTGGAGACTTTGGGGGTGGATCCAGGAGAGGGTGGGGTTTGGGGAGGGGAGGGGTCCCAGCATGGTACAATGCCATTTTAAAGTACTGTACCATATCCAGTACTATATTCATAGCAGTGAATGTGATGTATAAATGTTAAAATAAATACACTTTTTAAAAAAATACTGTTTCCTCTCCATCATTACACATTCAATGTGAAGTAACTTCTCCGTATCATGCCCCTCCTCCCACCTCTTTCAGCACCTGTCGGGGTTGTGGGTAGGGCCGCCAACCTCCAGGTGGCACCTAAAGATCTCCTGCCATTACAGATCAAGATCAGGAGAAAGTGGCTGCTTTGGAGGGTGGACTTTATGGTATTATGCAGAGCTGAGGCCCCTCCCCTTCCCAAACCCCTCCCTCCCCAGGCTCCGCCCCCACAATCTCCAGATATTTCCCAACTCAGAGCTAGCAAGCTTAGTTGTGGGCTGAGGAAATGCACTTCACGGTGTTGGCACATTGGTAATTTGTCCTAAATGTTTTTGAGCGGGACAAAGGACAGAACAAAATTCTGCCTCTGGTTTTCTCACTGATCCACTGTCTTTCTTGAAGCATATCTGGCAGTATCCAGCCTTTCTTGCCTCAGGTAAACTAAACAAAAACCTCCTATTCTGCAGGAAACTTTTTTTTGGGGGGGGGGGGGTGTTAAAAACAATATTCAGTGAATTATTCACCTTTCTAGAAGGCAGTTTCTGGTCTGTGCTTGCAAGCTAGGCCCAGCTCATGATATTGCCTGAGCGCGTCTCTCATCACAGCCCAGAGACCCACTAGTCGTGGCCTATTCTGAGACGAGCTCCCGCGCCCCAAGCACTGGCACTGCTACTGGACTTTAGCTTGCCCTCAGCCATAGGGTTGACAACTCCTGCCTGGGAAATATCTGGAGATTTGGAAGTGGTGCCTGCAGAGGGTGGGTTTGGGGAGGGGAGGGACCTCAGCAGGTTACAATAGCATAGAGTCCACCCTCCAAATTAGCCATTTTCTACAGGCGAACTGATCTCTGACATCTGGAGATCAGGTGTAATTCTGGGAGATCCCCAGCTCCCACCTGGGGGTTGGCAATTCGATTAGCCATCACAAGGGGGTGTACAGGGGCTCTTCGGCATCATCTCCCGGACTTGTACTGCCACTAGCCAGGTCCAAGCCGAACACCTACAGTGCTTTCAGTTCCAAGCTTGAGCTCCTGTGCCACTTTTCACTGTCTGTGGGCTACACATGGTCCATGGACCACAGTTTGTGAACCTGTAGAGACTATAATATCAAGCACACTGAAATCACTGCAGGTAAAGATAGTGGACGGGGGTAGGGGCGATGCTCAGCAGTAATACTTATAATTATCAGATTTTAATTCCATTTGATTTTATTATTTTAAATTGGAAACCGCCTCAAGTGAAGTCTTGGGAAAGTTGTGGAATATAAATATTTCAGGACAATCTCAATAAATAGTGTGACCATAAGAGAACGGACACCCCTGCTTTTCTCCGTGAAATGTTGAAGGGTATCTGTTCTCACCTAGTTCTTTGCAGACTGAATCAGAACCCAACCGTTGGGAACAATAGAGGATGCCTCGCTGATCAAGGATATGGGCTTTTAAAAAATAATAATATTATATATTATATAAAAATAATATAAAAACACAAACATACAAGTCATATTATACCGGCATGGTGACTGATTTCCCCTCCCAGCGTTCATTATTGCTTCTGTCTCCTCTTTACCTGAAATTATTCATTTAGAATCTACACCTTTTTATACAAGGAAGAGTGGGGGATTTTTTTAAAAAAAAAATCATTGCACCAGCGGAATTATAAAAATTTAATATGCTCCCGGTAAAATGAAAAACGAGCGCTTACGATATTGTCTAACACTTTCAAATGTGTTTATTAATTCATGTTTTAAATCATAAGTTTCTCTCTGCAACAGGAGCCAGCAATAAGCAAGTTTTAAAATATTAATGAATAAACAATAATTTCTCTATTGAAATATATAACATGCTTCTTTGAACAATGCAACACCGAGTAATAAATCAACAGCGGCAGAAAATTGCATTTCACATTTAATACAACTTGAACTCTGCCTCTTTTTTATATATAAAATGATCTCTTTCTCTCTCTCTCTCTCTCTCTCTTGTTTAATTGGCGTCAGCTCAGATCTAGGAGATTGCTAATAAAATTCTGGATTTCCATATTTAATGATGCGTGTTCCTGTGATACTGGGTTTTTCCAGAGGGAAGGTTTTTTTTTTAAAGCTTTTTAGTATCTTAATAGCATTAATGGATGATCTTCCACCAGGGGAAACTTGGCCTGAATCCTTGAATTCTAGAAGAGGAGGTGATCTAGAGCGCAACGCATTTTCCCCCCAAAACTTTCTAAACTTTGGCTAGATCTACAAATGTAGTTTTATAAAAGAGACAACTGAAGGGGGGGGGGGGTATGAGAGAGGCCTATAAAACAATGCCACAATACAGACAAAGCTGATAGGACAAAGCTGATGCTAGACTTCAGCAGCCCCATAGCCAGGATTTGGGGGGGGGGGGGGGGTGCCACTAATTAAATTATATCCAAAATTAATTTGATTTGATTAACGAAGCAGGGGAGTGAGAGGGAGAGGAGTGGTAGCTCCTCACCCTGGCAGCTTTGGGTTAGTGCTGTGCGGCTTAAGCTCAAGTCCTTCCTCCCCTCCACTGCCTGCGGATGCACGTTCAGGGAGGAAGGAAGCGGCAGATTTGGCTGGCCCAGCTGCCAGAGGCAAGAAAGGAGCTCTGCTGAGGCTGAGGACGCCTAGCACAAGGAAGGAAGGACGATGACGCTGCCAGGCAGCCTGGCAGAGGCGGAGCTGGGACTCTTCATGGCCGCCGATGCTGCCACAGCAATTTGGGAGCCAAATGAGAGGCCCTAAGCCAGCATGGGTTCGATAGGGGGCACAGCTACCAGTGCCCTGGTGGGGCACTGTTAAAGTGGCAAGGGTGCCACAATTGTGGGTGTCTGATAGGTTCTCGGATATTCCTGCTCTCCTCTGCCCTATCTGAAGATGGCTTCTTTTAAGAACAGACTTTATGTTCCTTTCAGCTATGCACAGTATTCTTTAGGCCTGTATGTGAATGATAAGGCATAACAATTGCTGAATCAGTGCAATGGAATCCTCAAGAGCTGGCATCACACCTCTTTGTTGTAGCTAAGAGATGGGTGTTAATACTTTAAAAAACCTGGTGGAACTCACTGCCACAAGATGGCCACTAACTTAGCTTTAAAAGAGGATTAGCCAGATGCATGGAGGGTAAGTCCATCAACAGCTGTTAGTCATGATTGCTGACTAGCACTTCCATGTTTGGAGGCAGTTTATCTGTGAACACTTGTGGCTGGGGACAACAACAGAGGAGGTGTTGCCCCCGAAGCCCTGCTTGTGGTCTTTGGCTGGTGGCTTGGGAGCACAGGGGCAAGTGGGCATAAAAAGCAAAGGATTAGGGTCGGAGTTGGTGAACATTTTAGCCCTCCATTCTCATGAAAAAGGTAATCCCCTAAATATTTAGTGTAGGCCAAACTGAAACCAAAAATGCTGTTTGGTGAAGCATAACACAGGACAGGTTGTCTACCCGTGAGCCTTGGAGAGGAGCAATTTTTGGCAAATTTGGGAGATGGAGCAATTAGTCCTATCTTTAAATAGTTTTGAACCTGCCCCCTCTGTGGATTGATAAATCCAAAGAATGGGACCAGGTTCAGATAGGGGGTGTCATTTTGCAGACCTGTGGAACTCCCCAGATTTGCAGAAAAATGTGACACCCCTCCCAATGGAACGGGGTTTAAATGTCCCCGAAACAGAGGAACAGACAACACTTGGAGGAGGGGAGCCACTGCTTGAGCCAGATAGGCAGAGATGGTGCTGTAGACAAGTGAGGGAGGGCAGAGCATGAGCAGCCCTCCTCTACTGCAACCCCCCCCCCCCAGCTGCTTTTCCCTCCAGAGTAGTGTGGAGAGGACAAATGGGTGGGCTGCGCAGCAGAGAGGCAGTGTTGGGATTGGGCCTGATGATTCCTCATCAGGGCATGAGGACACCATAGAGAACAAACTCATTGCAGACCTGCATTGCAGGTGCTCTTGGACACCCCCCACCTGGGCTTTCAGAGAACTTGCAGCCAGCTGTGGCTACTGGACTAGAAGCCCAGGAGGTCCGGGAACCAACACCAGAACCTGCGATTGCTGAGGGACCCATGAAGGAGAGTGGCCGATTGCTAAGGACCCCACAGTTGCCCCCCAGGACCCTGAGAACAGAGAAGACAGAAAGCCCCGGCAGAAGCACAGCTGAGACACTGGAGTGCATGACTAATCGCCCGAGCTTCTCTGCTGACAACGAGGCATCTGGAGTCCTAGATCCACCATAAGGCTTTGCAGGATGCTGGACAAGGCCCAGCGGGGAGTGCCTGCAGACTCCGGGCTACTGCTACGGCTGAAGGCACTCCATTCTCTAAATGGCCTCAGTTCAGCTCAGTTCAGTTGTGTGATCAACAGCTCCAGTAGTGCTTGGCTGGCCTGTCTGTGAATAAGGTGTGCAGGTTGGGGCAGGGACTAGATGGGGAAAACACAGAGACACTAAGTGAGTGAGCAGGCAGAGTGGGAAGGAAGTGGGCAAGGGAGATTCCCTCTCTCCATGAGTTTGCTGGGGCAGAGAGAAGGAGCAAGAACCTGGTCTGCCACTGCTGCACCAAGTGTGCCCAGAGGCTGAGCCAGCAAAAGGGGAGAAGGATGGGATCCCCCCCCCCCCCCCGAGACCACATGGGTCCTCATTTGTTAAAAACTATTTCGCAGGTATGGTTGGAGGTCACCAGGTGCCTCAGCCTTGTTGAAGCCAAGCAAGGCTTGGTTCAGTTAGTGCATGAATGAGAGACCTCCTGCAAACTCCCCTATGTACAGCATCATTGGTGGAAGAAAGGCAAGACGAACATCTGTGTGATAAAACAAATAATGGCTTTGCCCATTGTCAGAGAAAATTAGATAGCCAGGGCATTTTCAAAATGGTTGGGTTGCAACCTAAGCTTGACAAGGTTCTGCAAAGCACAAAAAACCCTGCAACCCCTATTTATCCAGAAGCAATTATGGGATGCATATTTATTACAGGGGAGGGACACCCTAATACCATCTTCAACTCTCTGAAGCAACCCCCCTTTCTGCAACCTGCATGTGCCATCAACTCTGCATTCTGTAAGAAGGATTTTGAATGCCTCATCCTTGCAGTTTTGACTCCATTTTTATTTCACTTCTCAATTGTGCAAGCAGAGTAAGTAATTATTTTCACATCTTACTTCCCCCCAGAAAACATACATAATTTTCAACATTACTTGTGCACCATGAAGTCAGCATGAGAAATATATCAGATGTTCAAACAACATACAATGGAAGGAGGACTGATACCATACAAACCACATATAAAAACCATACAATGTGAACAGGTGACACAAAAGAATTGACAGACCAGTTGTGAAAAGTGGAGGACTGAAGCTGTTGACATACAAATTAAATCTTTAAAAAACAACAAGAGAAACAAGAAGGGAACCATTTGCATGTCCCTTGTGCCTGCCTTAAGCATGGGGTGAGGATGTCTATACAAAGGAGAAGCCACAAACACACACATCACACCGTACACATGTATTTATGCCCTAAGCCAGCACCAACCAACGCCTGAAATTAATTGGTTTTAATTGCCCACGTAAAGCACACACTTGTTGCCATGGGAGGTTTTGCCAGCCTCAGATAAATTAATCCTTTTTATTATGGTACCGTCAGGCTGATGATCAAATAGGCTTTGATACAGATTTTGGGGATTTATCACCTAGGAGTAAGTTGATAAGCTTGAACTCTGAGGGTTGTCCCCCCCCCCCCCCCCCCGGTTCTGCTGCTGCAGGCAAGAAAGCCGGCTGGCTGCAAATGGCGCTCGCTTTAGAACCTTCTCAGAAGTAAAGCTGGGAATTGAACGTGGAGACAAAAGGAAGGGACTTTGGAAGACAAGTTGCACTTTGGAACTTGTTGCCCAAACTCCAGAATGCAAAGGGGGGGGGGGGAGAGAAAGAAAGACACTGCCAAAGAGCACGGAACTCTGGGCATCTTTGCTCAACTGGGTCTCCAAATGGGCCCCTTGCTCTTGAGGAGACCGTCTGTGACAGTGAATTCTCTAGCATCCCGGCATCACCACCCTCAAACAGTGATGAGCCATCTCAATTGTTGATGAGCTCAAAGAACAAAACCAGGAGTGTCTTGCAGAGTTTTGATCGTCATTAATGACTAAGGGAAGAGCTGGGGCTCACTAGTAGAGTAGTTCTGCATGTGGAAGGGCCCAGATCTAGTCCTTTGCATCTCCGGGTAAAGGAGTTAGCAAGACTAGGATTCTTTGCCTACAACCCTGGACAGAAGGTGGCAGGCAGGACAGAGAGCACTGGGCTTGGTAGAGCACCTGATGTGCATGAAGAAGAGAGTCTCCAGGAGCAGGTGTTGGGAACAGGGGAAGGAGCTACTGGTAGAGCAGAATGTGCAGAGTGCCCTGGGTACAATCCCTGGCATCTCCACTTGAAGCATCTCAGGTAGCAGGAGTCTGGAAAGACCATTCTCTTCCTGAAACACTGGAGAGCTCCAGCCAGTCAGAGGAGACAGTACTCAGCTAGATGGACCAATGGGCTAACTAGGCACATGCCTCACTTGGAAGTTCCCCCAGGCTACCACCTTGCCTATTTTCCAGGGGGTGAAAATAATGTTTTTATGCTATTCAAAGGTATGGTGCTGTGTTCTGATAGCTGGTTTCAGTGGTTTTGTGATTTTAATGTATATTAAAGATAACTTCATTGTTGTTTGTAATACTGTAAATCACCATCATGTTGAAAAGACAACTAAGAACGACAATGCAAAAACACACTCCAAGGTTCCTGGCACAGCCCTTTCTAATTTTAATTTTACTTATGTTATCAAATTTATCTCCTGCCTGTCTCCATGGCTCAAGGAGGCTTACAAACTCAAATTTAAAATATACAACCCCCCCCCCCCCCCAAATAATCCCATCCCTTGGGCCCTAAAGGAATGCTTGGAACCTATACCTTAACCTTACAACTTCCAAACTTCCAAAACACCTCTAGAGACACTGTCCCCCTCACCTACTTGGGGTCACTCCATTGTATGGGAGCTACAGTGGGGAACATGTGGCCTTGGACGGTGCTAGGCAGGTTGTTATAAGGGGGAACAGCTAGCAGGTGAGTCTGAAGAGATCCTTTTAGAATGAGGGATGGGGACTGAACCTGGGAAACAGATTCAGAAGCAGGGCTTGGTGGGTGGGCTCAGGGCTGATTTTGAATCTCTCATCCCTTCTCTCTCAACCTGAAAATCCCAGTTTTGAATTTCCCTTCTCCCTTGTGTGAATCGAGCCCATGGTTCTTTATTTTTGCACCATTTTGTTTCCTTGCACCAAATATTTCCCCACAAAATAGGGGCATTTTCCCCAACTGTGCATTTCCCCAACTTAATCAGCATTATATATATATGACGCATATACATTGTACATCATATGCATAAACTTTGAGGGGAAACCACACAACATGCCCACACAATACAACACAAAACCAAAAGTGAAAAGTGTAGGACTGAATCATGCCTCTAACCAAGGAATCTTGGCCTATCACATTCTGACCAGGAGATGGAAGATGCAACATGACAAGGATCTGTGGAGCAGCTGATTCAGGCTCCGCACTGGGAAGGTCTACAACCATCCGTGGCCCTACCCTCATCCCCAAACAAGAGAGGAGAAATAAGAAGAGTGCACTTCTGCCACCAGTTGCCAATGGCCATATACAATAAATCAATCTTACACTCTTACACCTGTTGTGTATGTCCTATCTGGGGCTTGGGCAGCAGGCTTGTAGCGGCAGCTGCTTGTGCCTGCCCTATTTGGGACTCAGGCTGCTGGCTTCCAGCTGCAGCTCCCCCCCCCCCCCAACATGGGCTGAGGGCCATCCCCTGCTTGGCACTGGTGGGGAGACCAGTGGTGGGGTGGCAGTGATTCTGGGGCCCCATTCTGGACTTTTGGTCAGGGTTCCAGAATCACTAAAACTAGCCCTGTTCATGTTCTTCCAATAATGTTTGGCAACTTTTGGCCTGATTCCTCCCACTTCTTCTCCATGCCCTTTTCCTTCCTCTGCGTCCTCACTCTCCTCGGCCTCATTTGCCCACAGTGCCCTTTCATCTGAATGGCTGTGGCAAAAAGTGATTGTGTTTACCAGCATCAGGGATGACCCAGGACACCATCAGAGACAGAACTGGGGCACCAGTGACCAAACTACACAGGTCACTGCAGCTAAGAGAACTGCAGCCAACAGGACAGTGTGAACAAAGGATGCTGGGGATGGTGAGGATGAAGGAAGACTGGCACACACCTGTTTACAAATGCCCTAAAGTGCCAATAACAGGAGAAAACTGTTCCAACACTCATGAACCAAAAAAGTAGCAGTATCAGTTCAGCTGTAATCCAAACCACTCTTCTTCTGCAGGGCCAGCTTCCTTTTGTGTGCAGAGTTCCTGTTCAGAGCATTAATTCACAGGGATTATCATCGTAATAAATTCTATTGCCCCATTGCGTTAGACTAAGAAAACAGTGACACGACAAGGAACAGGGAGCAGATCACAACTCCTTCGTGGCTAATACAATGCCACAGGCTGCATATCACTCGCTGGGTTTATCCTTCACAATTGCATCAGAGCTCTTTGTGGCATGGAGATAGATCAAGCCCTTCAGAACTAATGGCTTCCTTTCCTTCACAGTCCATGGAACAGAGACATTAAAGCTAATGAAATAAAATAAAATAGGCAGATCTTTGAAGGATTCTGTCCTCTCTCTCTTTTTTCAGAAAAGTGATTTTTGTTTAAATTAACAAAACCCTGGAAAATTCTTTGGTTATTTAGAGCTAAAAAGAACCTAGCCATGGAATGCATAAAACCCAGAGCAATGAACATGTAAACAGCATAAGGGAAGTGCAACTACATCAACATTGCCATTGTTAGATGCTGTGTACTTCATGCTAAGTTGCAAAACAGCAGCTCACCACAGGCGAGTGGAAATTTCTTCCAGGTGACAAGATGTGGAGGTTTCTGTAAAATTGAAGGTTGGTTTTTGTGTATATATTTAAGTTGGTATGGGCTGGATAGGAGGAGACCATCAGACTTGAGGTAGGCCTTGGCCTAGTCTCCTCATTCCCCCCCTCCGCTGCTGTCTCCAACCAGTAATCTGAGGGTGGCTCCCTAAAGAGGACAGGAAGGTTGTGAGGAGATCTGCCCCAGAATGCTGCAGGAGGAAGAGCCAGTTCCTGGGTGGGAACTGCTGTTTATATTGTTGAGTTTTGGGCAGGACACCATTCAGTCAGAAGTCAGTCAGACAGTAGGTTGGTCGGTTGGAGTATGCCAGAGACAGAGGCTCCCAGGCCAGAGACGGAGGCCATTTTGGGAGACATGAATATCCAACTTTCTCCAAAGTAATGAAGTAATGTACCCCATCCTGCATACCATCTAGATAGGGCATGAGTTTAGAGAAGGGAGAGAGATGGAGCGCTTTTGTCAGCTTTGTTTCTTCTGTTCACTTTTGATATGTCTGTAAATAGTTAAAGAGTTTTGAATAAATCCTTTAACTGTTGAAGGAGTGCCCTCTGTACTGCATAGTTCCTACAGCCACTTGGACACAATAGGAGTGGGTCAGGGAAGAAGAGAGGAGAAGAAGAGATTGGATTTATACCCCGCCCTTCACTACCCAAATGAGTTTCAGCACGGTTTACAAACTCCTTTCCCTTCCCTTCTCCACAATGGACATCCTGTGAGGTAGGTGGGGCTGAGAGAGCTGACAGAAACTGCTTTTTTTCAAGAAGAGCTGTGCCAGAACTGTGGCTTGCCCAAGGTCATCCAGCAGGTGCAAGTGGAGGAGTGGGGAATCAAACCTGGTTCTTCCAGATTAGAGTCCACACACTTAACCACCACATCAAACTAGCTCCTGATTCCCAGAGAAAATGTGCAAAATGGCCAGTTGCCAACTCTCCAGGGGAGTCCCAAAGATTCCCAGGACATCCTGAGGCGGGTTCCTAGTGACACCAGAGGGGGGTTAGGAGGCTGTCCCATCTAACCAGAGCCCAAGACAGGGACAGTGTTGGCAGCAGGACCTGGAGACAGTGGAGAAAAACTGCCCCTTTAGGTGCCAGGTCAGGCAAAGGAGGGGTGGGCAGAGTAGAACCCACCAGCTGATGCAGGCCCATTCTGCCGGTTTTTTCCCCCGTGTTTTGGAACAGCAACTGTGCCACACAATTAACTAACCTATGTGGGCAAATGGACTAGGAACTTGTCTAGATTTATTTACAAAACTAACAGTTATCAGAGCAGGAATGGTTATGGAGTATTCATCCTTGAGGAGGGAAGGCAGCACCGTTATAAACCAATCTCCAAAACTGGCTTAATTTTCCTTACATAAGCCAATCTCCAAAAGTAAGCAGGGTCAGTACTTGGATGGGAGACCACCAAGGAAGACTGTGTTGTGAAAGGCAATGGCAAAATACCTCTGCTTCTCACTTGCCTTGAAAACCCCTTGCTGGGCTTGCCATAAGTCAGTTGCAACTTGATGCCAATTCCCGAAGGGTTGAGCTTGAAAGAAACAAAATAAGCCAACACCACCATGTAAATCAGATTGTGGTCTATCTCACTCCTTACTGTCTACACTGGCAGTGGCTCTCTGTGGTCTCCTGCTGAGGAAGGTCATTCTCAGTACCTGCTTCTTGTGGTCCTTTGGCTGAAGATCCCACAGACTGAATCAAGGACCTTTGGCATGCTAAGTGTGCACACACACACACACCCCCCCCCCCCCGCCGCCATGTTCTAATACGATATCTGCCTTAAGGCATTGTCTACTCTGACTGGCAGTGAGTAGAAGACTGTTTTCCAACACCTGAGATTTTTTAACTGAAGATGCCAAAGACTGAACCTGGAACCATTTCTGTGCTCCGAGCTATGATTTCCACGCTGCCACCTGACCCTGATTGTGGAAGAACAATGTGCTGTCAGGTCACAAATAACTCATGGCAACCCCCAACCATTGGGTGTTCGAGGACTGAGGAGATGAGCCAAGGTGGTTTTGCCATTGTCTTCCTTCACGTAGCAACCCCAGTTTTCCTTGATGGTATCCCCTCAAGGGCACGGATCAGATCCGCTAGTAATGCCAGACGGCACCCTTGCTTTCCGCCAGAGGCCAAGGCCTTACATAAGCCAATGCTGCTCCATTAGGGTGCACCCATCGCTGACAGAGTGTAGCTGGCAGCTAAAACAAGCAAGGCCATCAGAAAGACTTACTTTAAACGCTGGTGCCTACAGTAAACCTTTCTGATGTGCGACTGAGCCTCAAGGACACCCACTTTTAAATCATTTGCCAGGGAAGCTGAAGCCTAGAAGGGAGAAAGCAGGACTTCGAGCTCCGAAGTAGGCCCCCGCCCCCTTAATGTCATAAGGAAGCCCCTTAATTATGCCTACTGGGCTGAGGGGGCCCACCAAGGGCTGCCCGAAAGGTGGTTGATGGCCCTTCCGTGAACCTCATCAGCCTGTGACAGGGTTTTGCCTGTGGCCAGTCGAGCCGTGATCAAGATGAGGGACGTCTTTTGTGCTCGTTCAATTATGCCGCCCTCACTTCCCGCTGACACACTTTACATTGGGAACACGATTTCTACAGAATTATAGTATTAAGCTAGGCATGTGTACGGAGGCCAATAGATCCATGGGTTGTCTTGCCGCATTTCTCCGGCACACACAGGGACTCTTCCGAGGCCCACAGTTTCCCCCTTCAGCTCGGGTTTTATTTATTCATTGGCAAAGAGAGCTTTGCAGTATTGGGGGGGGGGGGGGGAGAGAGGAATAAGGAAAAAGAGAAAGCAGCAACCTTTGCATCACTGAAGGAAACAGAGCCTGGCCTCCTTTCTAACGCTGACGGGAGAGGGTGCAAGCAGTTGCCTGTGTGATAAAAGATTGTTGTGATGAATGTGCATGTGCCTTTTGGACATTGAAGAAGATGAATTGTGCTTATTTGGTGTTTGGGGTTGTTGGTTTCTTTTGGCCTTTAAGGGAGAAAAAAAGTCACTTTACAAAATAACTTAGCACAAGGATCATTGATAAGGAAAACTGACCCACAAGCTAATTGAATCATGCAAATAATCAGTTACCTAAAACACCTCTGAGCCTGTGCAGCCAACCACAACATGAATACAATAGTCTCGCTGCTCCCCTAACAAGGCCTCGGGTGAACGGGCCATGCTGCCTCTCTCTCTCCCTTTTTTTTTTTAAAGCCTATGTTATTTTCTCATGGAAAAATAGTATAGGATTTATATGTTTATCAAAAGGCCGTTGGCTGCACGTGATTCAGGGTAACTCGATTTCCTGGCAGACTGTTTCCTGAAGATACACCAAATAGGCTATTACCTGGCCCTGACCTTTGGGTTTTATAATAAGCATTTAAAAATTAGCAGTGTATGAAGAAAGAAAGAAGAGGTCCTTTTAAGCAATTGCTCCTGTAAGAAGAGCATTAATGCTGTTTGGGCAGGCAACATATTTCAAAAGTTATCAAGTGAGAGCAAAAATGGAGCAAGGAAGAATGGAGTGTTTTGTTCCAGGTGTGAAGCATTTATTTGGTGTGATGGCCCAAGCCACAGTGGGTCTATATCAACTCCCTTCTCAAGCCTCAACAGGAGGAGGAGGAGGTTGGATTTATACCCCACCCTTCACTCAGAGTCTCAGAGCCTTCCCCTCCCGCAACAGATACCCTGTGAAGTAAGTGGGGCTGAGAGAGCTCTTTTCAGGTCTGTCCTTGAGAGAACAGCTCTGACCAGAACTATGGCTTGTCCAAGGTCATCCAGCAGCTGCAAGTGGAGGAGTGGGGAATCAAACCCGGCTCTCCCAGATTAGAGTCTGCACACTTAACCGCTATACCAAACTGGCTCAGAATGGGGGCAGAGCCCCAACAAGCAAATTACCCAACAAAATACTTTGCAACTAGGTATGTCCAGCATTTGACACCCCGTGTACGCACACCAAACGCTATTTTTCTGCCTTCCAGTAATGTAGAGAAAGCTGGCATAGCATATGGACCAAGAGAATGAGCCACGATCTGGGAAATAACTGGTTTAGATCTTTTCTGTGCCACAAAGTGGTCTTAGGCAGGCCTTCCTCCCAGCTTCCCATCAGTAATATGAGAATACAGCCTTCCCAACAAGGCTGCTGCAGCAAACGGATGCATGTGAACAAATCCTTTGAACACTACAGAACACAGCACTACACCAAAGCACATGGAGTTGCCATCTTGAAGATGCTTTATGGTCTGATCACCATTACAGGAAAGATGTGCGAGCTGCACCTTTGTCCAATGCAATGATACCACCAGGGTGAGGGAAAGGGTGGAAAAGATGGTTATGATAATGTCATGCACCTGCAGGAGTTAGTCATCATGCCAGCACAGGGAGCAACCTCACCATCTCAGCCCCCCATGGCAAATCTAGTAGAACAGGATGTGAGACTGCCACAGTGCTCCTGTAACAATAAAAACTCACTCGACTGAGCAATCTTTGCTTAATGCTCAGAATGCAATACATCAATATGGCAGTGGAATCAACAAGGAACGAGTTCCTTTCCCTTCAAAAAACATTAACGAAGAAGCAAAAGTGCACAATGAATGATTTTAAATTCCAAGGGCAGGAACTATAGATTTATGTGTTGTTCTGTGATTTTAAAACCAAAGTCGGGGGCAGAGTACAGAGCTGCAATTTAATGGGACAGGCTAGAGAAGACTATTTTAACTTCTCCCTTGCAGTAGAAACTGCTGCCATCACCCTCGGCTGTCTTACCTGCCATAAGAAAAGAGTACTAGTAAATTTTCACCAAGACAGGGGTAAAAAAGAAAAAGAAAAAAGCAGCCGGTGGGTGGTGACTTTCAGTAGGAAAATGGCCGTAGGGAAAAAGAAATAAATCGCCCCACTCCCAGCCCTGCCCAGCTTTGTCTCTCTCAACAGTAGCCCTTGTTGCCATTCTTTTGATCAGGACTAAAATACTTAGGTTTGGAGAACATTCTGCAGCAGAAAACAATGCAGAGTCAGGCCATCAGTGCCAGCCTCGTAGGACTGCTGCCGGCCTCGCTCCTTCTCTGTCTCTCAGAACAGGAAGAAATTACGTCAACATTTTGGGTCATGAAAGCAAAAAGTTTATTCATGGTTCAAAACTACATAGAACTACCACGAGGAAGACTCTTCAAATTCAGGGTGTAATCCAGTTAGAAAGTAACACGAAACGGTTTAATACATTAGAATCACTGCCACAAATTATTATTATTTTTTTCTCATTGAGTCAATCAGTTTCAGAATCGCATACAATACAAAAGAGGAGAGAAATAAAAACAGAAAGGGGGGGGGAAGGGCGCCCCGGGCCCCCCCCACCCCCGCCCCCAATTATACAGGGTGAAAGATACAGTGCTGAATACCAAGACCTGTATGCTTTACAATTCATTGTTGGTTGTGTTTTTTTTCTCTTTTTTGTGTGAATTAGTATAATAACAAGGATGAACAACATTCAAAATGTTTTTTCTGTATTTACAACAGTTTCACTGTTTTCGAGTTGAACCGAAAGACCCAAATGTTTCCACTTCAAAGCGTCTTTTTTTTTTAATTATTTTTGAAAGTTGCCAATGCAACCCAGATTTTTAAAAACTTTTATTTAAAAGATTACAATGTACATTACATTTCATGAAGGGAACCAAGGAGTTAATTACAAGATGCCCCCAAAAAAGGGAAAAAAAATAAATTGATATAGGGAAGGGGGAAGGGGAAAAAAAGAGAGAGAGAGACAAAGAACAGAAGTGAATATTGTTCAGAGGTAGTAAGTGAGCACTCTAAGCTACAGAACATGTTTCTATTGGTTCATATGAGTTCGCATGAGGTAATAAAGCTGTGTTTTGATTGGTGAGATGTATAAATACTCTTTTGCTACACTATATACAACACTTCAGAGGATGGTGCCTTTTTGCTTCTTCTCGGCACCGAGGAGCGGTGGCAAACCCTGGTGAAAGCTCTCAGCACCTGGCTCGTACTGCAAAACCCAGCAGCTTGGCTTTCGCAAAATGAGCAGCAAGTATCTCCATCTCGTATGAATCATCTGTGCGCGCCGATGACTTGCAGAGGGGGAGGGCTCTGTGCCGTGGTACGTTAAATGAAGTCTGGAGTAAGAGCTATGGGCCCCCCACCCCACCCTGGTTCTCTAAGCTACTTTGATAACCCAATGAATGCCAACAAAATCTGAGACTTGGAAGGATGTGTTAGAACACAAAACACACAACTGCTGGCCAAAATAACCCTAACCGAACAAATTTTTTTTTTATTTCCGCTCTAAAAAAGGGAGGAAAGAAACCTAAATAAAAGACAATCAGCGTCTGAAATTCACTTCGGCTCTTGATGGAAGTCCAGTTTGGGCGAACCACCCTACAAGCCTGGTTCTGTTACTTGAGGTTACTCTTAAGAATTATTTTTAATTTCCCCTCTGAGGCCAAGCAGCAGCTAGGAGACCATCCTTGCAAAACCTGCTGGTAATAAATTATTTTTCTAAAACAGATACAGGGTTACAAACAATGCTAAATCTCAGCCTAGTCGGATAAAGTGCTTGTTTTTCTTTTTCTTTTTTCCTCCTTAACATTGCGTGAGTGTGTGCATATCTGTGATATTTAAGAACCTATACAAATGATTAGGATACTTTAACCCAAAAAAAGAAGAAAAAGATTTATCGAGTTCTCTGGTAAGACAGGGTTTTGCAGTAAAGCCAGCGGTGGTTGGCTAACAGAAGAACCATACACACACGCATACACACACACACATACACATACACAATCTTTCTGGAATCTGTTTTTTTTCTCCTTCCTCCTGGGATTCTGAATGCACTGAAGGAAGGCATCTCAGCTTGAGTGGGGTGGGGTGAATGGACGACAAGTGTTGTGAGGACATTAGTTAGAGGTATCGGAGTGCACACTTCCCGGGCCTTCTGTTGGCGAGGTCACAGAAGATGGAGTAGTCGCATCCTGCCAGCCTCCATTAGCCTGGAGAAGGGAGGAAAAACCAATCAATGATTACATACTGATATGTATACTAATCCTATCACATACATAGAACTCATGGCAGTCACTTTAACAAGGCTTACCCAATTGAGAAGCAAATGATATTGGATGCTGGGAATTCTACAATCAATGTGCCCCCCCCCCCCCCAATCTTCTGCCTAAATAGCTGCAAAGGGCCTTGATTCAGATTGGGATTATGGCATTGGGGAGGCAGAGGAAAGGACTGACCCACCTCTAGGCTCTTTATGTCTGCTATTTGGAAATGAAAAATGCTTGAGAGCTCCAGGCACAGATTTCTCGGTGCCAAATGAACAGTTTGCCCCTTAATCACAGGGCTACCACCAGACTGTGATCCACAGCCCTCACCTGCTACTCCTAGCAACTACTGCTGCTCCAGCTCTGAGCACCAAAGCTGGGAGCCACAGACTCCATGAATGAGCACAAGCATCCCCAAGCAAGCGCCAGGCCTCCTTGCGCTGCATCAGATCTTCTCTTCTGGGTTTTGTGCAGCAGTTTTTCTGGTGGCATGGAGGGCTATCGTGTGTGTGTGTGAGGGGGGTTCTGAAGTCCTGGGGGAGGGACTGAGGCTCTGATGGCTCATGGGGTCCCAAGCCCATCTTTCCTTATCGCACGGTACAAGCACTCTATGGAGAGTGTCATATGAAAACAGGCAGCTAAGCCTGGGGTTCCAGCAGTGAACTTAGAAACAGCAGGGATGATATGTCCTGGTGACAGGAGAGGTTGAGAAGTGGCCAAGGGTTCGCTGGCTGATTGCAGCAGGCCTGAAGTGGCAGTGGAACCATCTGCTGAGAAAACTGGCCTACGATTCTCACGAGCAGCCGACACTGCTCTAATCTCGGCCCAAGATAGCACAATGAGAGATGTGCCATGAGCATCTGAGAATGAGACCCTGCAAAGAAATGCTGTGATGTTTACAAACAGCTCAGCCCACTGAGTCAAGGATCTGACTGGCAGCTATGAGATGGATGCTCTCCTGTGCTGGCTTTGGGCAAGTCGGAGGCCATTCAGCTAGCCATTCCCGAAGAGAAGCCGACGGACTCCTCTGTAAGTATCATTTAGCTCCTTACGAGTGAGATGCTTTTACAGAGACACTCAGAACTGGATACAACAGCAATTCTGCTTCCCAAAAGAATTCTCTTCCTATTCCCCCCACCCCCCGCAACCTCTACCTACCACTTTAAGCAAAGTACCACTTGAACTCTGCCCTGAAATGCTCAGAAGGTATTCCCTTAAGGAAGCCCGGTTCCGTTCTCCACTCCAAGCTTTTCCCTCCAAGTCCTGGCTCCTCACCTTTCCACAGCTGAGCAACATGCATCTGTGCACTGCCCCATTTGACAGGAACCTGAGCTCTGTGGGGACCCTAGGCTTTTCCAGCCATGTATTATCCGGGGAGGGAGGGGGGGAGAGAACTCCAACACAGCTGAATCTTAATTTCATTTTCAAAAGTCTCCCTTCTGGGCACATGTCAGAGCCATTTACAAGGCCAGTTGAGATGAGGCCCAAGTTCCCCTCCAACTACAATAATCTTCGAGCAAGGCCATGCAAACGGGAGAAGCAAGCACCCTATTCTGATCTATTTTCCAATTACCCACAAACAGAATCCATCCCCCCCCCCCCTTCCCCACCTCTTTCGGATGTTGCTCCATGTCTTGGGCTGCTGCCGGCCCAACGCATTAGACCTGCATCAGCAATAACAGCGCTCAGAAACAAATTTGCCTTATGTCTCAGCCCATCGAGGCAATTGCTGAAATCAATGTCTGATCAGATTTCTGCTGTGGCAGACAGCTTGTCGCTACATATTTTTATGTCAGTCAAGAAGAGGGAGGCACGGGCCTCATGAGTTGGGGGGACGCTGAGTGGAAGTGACGGGCGCAAGCCTTTGCTGGCGCTTGCTGGAGCAAGCCAAGGCCGACTCTGAGTGCTCCCGGCACAAGATAGCCTTTGCAAGTGTCTCCTCCCAAACTTAAAGTGCCTTCCCACCAAAAGGAAAGTTTAGGGCAGGCTAAGTTATTGGGGGTGAGGATGGGGAGCCCCCATTACCAAAACAATTGGTGGCAGGATCATTGTTCCCCCTTGTCAATAACACCCCCGCTGCTCAACCCTGAGCACAAAAAGAGCAGTGAGTGATGGATGGCAGGGCTCAGAATGGAGCTCGCTTGGCCTTCCTAAGCCATGGCAGGCCTTGCTGAGCCTTTAGCTCTTTCTACTCAGCCCCTTAGGAATTGTTTGGCTTTTATATACATGGCTCTTTTATCCTCCAAAGTGAGAAAAGGGTTTCCCGATTAAAGGGAACAGCTTAAATCATTATCTCCCAGAGTAAGAGGAAAGCAACAAAACAGGGGGTGAGGAATCTCTTATCAATAAATTCAAGAGGGTTTTAAAAATATATATATATATAAATTCAAGGCGGTTTTTTAAAATATCTCCAAATAAAATAATTAAAAATTGGTGGCACCAAGAAATCCTAGCAACGCATGGTGTGGAATACCTTTGGCAAGTATGCAAAACCAAAAAAGGCTAAAGCACCTTCAGTTTTATTTCCATATGTTTAAATTTTCATTCGTATTCCTCTCCCCCCACCCCCATGAAAACCTACTTAACAGAAGGAAGAGAACTCTCATGCAGATAAGGGTCTGAAGATATTCCACCCGAAGTGAACATTATCCCCCCTTTATCCAAATTCATAAACAAGAAATGTACAATATTTTTACTCGGCTTGGCAGCTGGGGGAGAGCTTGTCAGGAGGCATTTTCCCCCCTTTCTCCCTCCCCCGCCCCTAAAAAAAATAAATTAATCCTTACTCTGGTGGTTTGAGATTATGCACTGTATTATACAACAGCGCCTTATCAGGCCTCATCAGGGAAGATGGAATTCATGTCTGTAAAATGCTGCAGGCAATCAGGGTTTCATATTTTATCATGTTGATAAGGATATCGCAAATTCTCTGAAGCATTTCAAAACACTTAAATGAAAAAGGAGTGAATGCGACTAAAAGGCTTTTTATATGGTTTGTTGTGGGTTATTATGAGTTATTTATAAACCCCCCAAAAGAAAGATTTGACATTTCAAATGGAAAAAGATTTGAGTATTTAATGGGACTTCCCCACCCCCACCCCCGCCCTCCCTCTCAATTGAACGCCTTCAATCACATTTTAAATCATTAATATTTACTCTTGTGGCAAGTGAAAGGCTGGAAAAAAAAGGGGGGGGGGTCTTCAAATCTCTTTCAGGCTACAGTATTTTAGTGCAGTTTCTGTCTCTTCCACAGCTGCTCTTCCTCCCGCCAGCAGATTCCATTCCTTTTGCGGCCTCATACACAGCCCTTCCCTGATGCCAAGATGTGCACTAGCAACTGTGCACCGAGGACAGTGAATCAGGAGCCACATAATGTCCTTTAGTCACAAGTAGCGTTTGTTCTGATTTTAAAGTCCCAGCCCTACAATCTTCAATAAAAGCACCCTAAGTGAGAGGTGAGAGATTTCCTTGTTAAAACTGGAAAGATATTCCTTGTTGTAGTGGTTAAATGCGTGGACTCTAATCTGGGAGAACCGGGTTTGATTCCCCACTCCTCCACTTGCACCTGCTGGGCAAGCCATAGTTCTGGCACAGCTGTTCTTGAAAATGAGCAGTTTCTGTCAGAACTCTCTCAGCCCCACCTACCTCACAGGGTGTCTGTTGTGGGGAGGGAAAGGGGAAGGAGATCATAAGCCACTCTGAGACTACTCTGGGTAGTGAAGGGTGGGGTATAAATCCAATCTCTTCTCTTCTTCTTCTTCTTCTTACACTCTTCCCTCTCATCAGTATGGGGATACGCCCAAGATCCCCTTGATATTCTGCTTTACTGGCATGGGCCAACTCGTTATGCATTAAGTCTACAAACCTCAGGGCTGGGCCTTGAAGCCAATCTTGCATACTGTGCAAAAACACCACCCAGTGGGATGGACATTGCTGTATGCTGGGCAAACACAGTATTGGGATGAAACGGTAGGGGGTGGGGAGAAGCCTCTGCGTACAGCCAGGGGAGCAAGTGGAAAGGCAGCAGCATCTTCAATGGGGATATTCTTGACTGAGTGAGGAATTTTACCTCTGCCCTAGGCTGATAACTGGCACAGGCCAGTGGAAAGAGTATTAGATCTGGATCTTTAAATCCCTACTCAGGATGGGTCAGAAATGAGCCACCCTCTCTCAACTTCGTGTCACATAGAAGAGAAGAGATTGGATTTATATGCCGCCCTTCACTCACTTGCAGTCTCAGAGCGGCTTACAAACTCCCTTCCCCTCCCCACAACAGACACCCTGTGAGGTAGGTGGGGCTGAGAGAGTTCTGAGACAACTGTTCTTGAGAGAACAGCTGGTACAGAGCTATGGCTTGCCCAAGGTCATCCAGCAGCTGCAATTGGAGGAGTGGGGAATCAAATCCGGTTCTCCCAGATTAGAGTCCGCGCACTTAACCACTACACCAAACTGGCACTAAACATAAAGAAGATCAGCATGTTTCATTCTACATGAATCATTATGTCAGCCAGCTCTCTGGGCTGTACCACTTCAAACTGCAGGTAAAGTCTTATGTGACTGAATGGCTTCTACATACAAATAAATTCCCTGCATCCAAAAAGCTGGCACACCAGGCAGGTTAAGGCAAACCATTTCTTCCTTACTTGTGAGGGCTTCTGCATGAAGGGATTTTAACTTCTTCACACACACACACACACACACACACACACACACACACACACACACCAGTATATATTTGGAAGAACATCAGGCCATGTATTAGTAGTAGTAGTAGTTGCAGCATTTCTTGTATATGGCCAAAGGCCGTTACAGTCGCACAGAACATAAAATATGAGTCATAAATAGCGTTGTTAAAACAACCGAATCTAAAAGTCCTTATCAAGTTAAAAAAAATCTCACCCTCCAGATACAAATTTCTTGGCTGCTAAGTCAAATGACAACACTCTGTCTAAGACAAACAGTTTGGAATCTGAGAGAAAATAAATCAGCTTCTCTGTTTCTGAAGAAAAGTTTAAGCCCTTCAGAAACGCTGCAAGAAATTTGGTTCTAGGCTCTATGTAAAGTGGGCAAGACAGAATATAATGAGACAGATCCCTTTGGAGCTGGAGCTCCGGGCACGCATAAGGTAGAAATAGGGTTGCCAGCCCCCAGGTCCCAGCAGGGGTTCCCTCGCTTTTGGGGGCTGTGATCTGCCGCCGGCTAAGTGACTGGCAGGGGAAACCCCATCCCCAAATAAGGGATATTGTCGGGCAACGTCCCCTGGAAGCGACGTCATTGTGTCGGCAATGTCACACACGGCGCTCTGGGTTTTGCGCAAACTCTATGGCTTTGAAGCAAAAAACCCACATGTGACATTGCTCATGCAATGATGGCACTTCTGGGTGACATCATCACATCAGGATGCCGCTCCACCCACCCCCGGAAAGCCCCCCAATCCCCAACTACGATGTTGAGGGGACCTGGTGTTGGGAATTAGGGCATGGATTGAGCCTCAGTCTACTGTTAAACCTATGTTACTTTAATTTCTATAGTAAAGTATAGTTGAATCTTTGGTTCTGTTTCCCAGGAGGTTTCAGGACTCTGCTAAGGCCTTCTGGTACTGATAACCCTGTATATGACTTTTGCCTTACATGACTTTTGCCTTTTGGACGGTTTATACACTATCAAATTTTGAATAGATAGGGTATCTGTAACCAGCTTCCTTGACTCTCTGAGTCACCCCAGCTTTCCCTTGACTTTCCTGACCTCAGAGATAGAAAGAAAGGGCTGAGCTTTGTTGTATATGTCAGATATACGTCAGATGCACAGCAACAGACTTGACTGACATTAGCTCCTATGGGTAGAAAAAGGTACTTAATTTTTGAATGTAGGCTTGTTTGTTGTTGTTCTGACCAACCACCCTCCGTTATGGGTCTTAACAGGGCAACCAAGGATATCCTTTATAGAACTACAAGTGCACTATTTATGTATTGGGGTTGTGTTGAAATATTCTGTGTTGAATATTGAAATACTACCAAAGTGTTTTCTGATTTAAGAGTGTGTGATGGAATAAACTGAATTTTGGCTTAGAACATCTCTTTCTCTCTCTCTCTCTCTGCAGTTGGGATCCCTGCCAGCTTCTCTCTCTCCCCAAGGGACACAGCAGGGATGGAGTCCATGAAAACGTCCCTGCACTCCTCATTTCCCCAACACCTGGCAGCCCCTGGGTAGAAAGGCAGAAGTCTAACATGGCCATGGTCATTTTTAATCAACTTAAACCAGGGAGAAAATTTGGAGCTGGAGCTGGATGGTCTGTCTGTAACAGCATCACATTTGAACAGCCAGACCTCAATATTGGTACCCACCATGGAGACACCATAGGAGTCACCCAGTATGCAGTAGCGGTGGAAGATGTTGTAACAAGCTGCCCAGGCAGATTCTTTCTGCATCAGCACAAGACATTGCCAGCAGAGGAAGCTGCTTTCTCTAAAATCTGGACATGGCAACATGGACACGGGCTCTGGCTGAATGTAAACCCAGTTCCGTCTGCATCACAGCTGCTCAGAATCTTCTGGACCAGACTAGAATCCTCTTTAAAATGAGATTTTGGATGGATCCCTTAGTATTTGCAGCATGAGATGCCCTGACTGAATGATTCCCCTTCTTTGCCAAAATCCCCAAAGAAATGCCTGTTTGCCTGGAAGAGTGACCACAATGGTGAATGGCCAGACTGCAGAAGAATCATACCCCTTTGAAAAGCAAACTGAACAGCAGCCGTGACTGTACTGTACCCCGTCAAGGCGGCCATACTGTCAAAATGGAGCTCACTTCTCGTTAAGTGTGTGAGGAAGAGAAAGGCAGGGAGAAAAGCCTTGAAGAAGTCATAAAGGAAGGCTATGCCCACGTCGTCTTTTTAAAAAGAAAAACCAACGAGGCAAGAAGAAATTGCATCAGGACTCGCTGAGGAGATAAATCCCACTGAGAAAGTTCTCAGGGTTACTTCAAAAAGAATTGAGTGAAAGTGCCCGCTGAGGAGCATGCAGAGAAAGTCAAACTCTCCTCTTGAAGAGAGAGGGGGGAAAGTGCTTTGAAGCTCACCAGGGAGTTCCTGGGATACAGACAGTGGCTTGTTTTACTCAGGAAGGGAGCCATAAAATGCACCAAGAGGTCAGGAAGACCTCGGGCTGCCAGCCTCCAGGTGGGACCTGGGGATCCCACAGAATTACAGCTAATCTCCAAACTACAGAGATCAATTCCACTGGAGAAAATGGATTCTTTGAAGGGTAGACTCCACGGAATTGTACTGCACTGAAGTCCCTGTCCTCCCTAGACTCCACCTCTGAAGCTCCTGCTGGGGGCTAAGGGGGACCTGGCAACTCTAGGAAAAGCAGAGATGAATTTCTGTAGAGAGATGACCATTTGCTGTAGCTGCCAGCAAGGGCAACATGATCTGGCTACTGAGATGAGTGGGACATGCACCCTATATTGACTGGGATTCACCTTACCGCTTGGGAGTGAGTTCCCTAAAGCTGGATTGGGTAGAGGCTTCCCACCATCAAAGGCAGGAAGGGTTAAAAGGCTGGTAACATCTGTTAGTCTTTGTTCATATGCTGGAGGTCAGATTCCTCTGCATGGAGAAGGCAGGGACCAGAATGTGCATTTGTTCCACAGACATCTGGGAGGGGGATGTCAGAGGTAAATCTTCCGGATTGTTCAGTTTAGCTTACTGTTGTTTTCCTGTTCTTTTCATTAGATCTGTAACCCGGTAGGCATGAGAGTATTTTCCCTGTCTTGTGCTCTAAACTTAATCTGCAGCAATAAGGTCTTTTCCTGTTCAAGAGAGCAGACTGTGATTCAAAGTCCTCCTCATGCACTTTAGATCACTCACTCATGGTCAAATACACATGCAGAGGAGCTTCCCCCACATAACTGAGAAACACTGCCCTTTGTCCTGTCTCTGGGGCAGCCCTCAAGTCACTGGTAATGTGGGAGCCTAGGTTTGTAACCTGGGATTGGTGGCACAAAGAAAAGAAACACTTTACATGTGCATGAACACGCAACATGCATGTACGCACATACAGACACAGGAAGGGTTTATGATAAGAGTTCTAGAATGTTCTGGAAAGTATTCTGTGTAGCTACAGAACCCACAAGAGAATTTTGCAGCATTTCGGGGTGGGGGGGAGATCTTGTAAACCAACATTAATCACTACCAGGGGTTCTTTCGTAGAAAAAGAGGTGCAGGAGCTCATTAGCATAACTCATTAGCATACCTCATTAGCATATGCCACGTCCCCTGACATCACCAGAAGTGTGTCAGAAAGGGAATGTCAGTTTCAGCCCCATAATACCCTATGGGCCATTGAAATCAATGGCAAAAACTCATAGGGTATATGAGGGGCTGGAGGAAAGGGGGTTTGAGGGAGAGGCTCCAAACTTGCAGGGTAGTTGCTGGGGCCTCTCCTCGAAATACCCACCAAGCTTCAAGAAGATTGGACCAGGGGGTCCAATTCTATGGGCCCCCAAACAGGTTGTCTCATCCCCTCCATTGTTCTCTATGGTGGGAAAAAATGTTAACTTGGTGGGTATTTCGAGAAGAGGCCCCAGCAGCTACCCTGCAAGTTTGGAGCCTCTCCCTCAAACCCCCTCCCCTCCAGTGGCTTTTAAAGTTTGGCAGCGGGCTGAATCAGATTAGAGAATCTGATTTGGCCCGTGGCTGCCCTAGTGGCCACTCCTGAGCTGGCGGAGCTTTGCTCCGCCTCGCTCCGGCCCCAACGAACCCCTGATCACTACACTTTGCCCACCAGTAAAATGTTAAGGGAGTTTTGGAAAAATATGCATCCACTTTTATCACTTGCATCCTAACGATAATTTGGTCAGCTTTTTTTTTTTTATACCAATCTCAGCTACCACATTAAACCCTACCCGGCATGCTACACTCAGACAGGAGAGCACCAATGGTGGTTCCTTCTTCAAAAGACAGACGCACACCTTGTCAAGCGTGATGGAGGCACCTGTCCTGCTTCATCTGTATCTACAGATACTGCAGGCTTTTTCAGTGCTTCAAACACCTGCAAAACCTGTTTGAGCCAAGATGATAGTGGGGAGAGGAGAGAGAGAGAAGCATGCCAGTCTACCATGAAGTGATGCTTCGATCAGAATACCTCAAGTTCTCTTCAAAACCATCACCTGATCCCAGCCTAAAAAAAAGCCAGCCAAAGCCAGGCATGTCTTACTCAGGGAGACATTTCTATTTTTCATGGGGGGACAGGACGCAGCCTTGTAATTCACTTGCAAATAAATAAACTATTTCTGTTTTGCATCTCTTTGACACCTGAGCCCATCCATCACAGAGAGGTCTTTTGTCCTATGCCCCACACCTCAAACTGCATCACTGAAGGTTGCAATCAACATATTAATGATTCCCTGGACCTGACACTGTAGTCATAGGCCTCCAAACTGTTGTTGTCAATGGTACTCACATTTAAATTATGTGGACTGTACAGCGAATTTCCTCCCAAGCCATCACTGTATCCTCCCGTCTGATTGATAACATGACGCAGGGTATCCACCTGTCGGGGACGCACACACAGACACACAAACAAAACAAAAACAACCTCATCACTCTAAAAATCTACTAAAACATTGTCAATTTACAATTTGAATTGATTTCAGATGGGGAAGCAGGATGTGTGTGTGCATGAATGTGAATGATGGATCTTCCTGAAAAAGCAAATCTATCTGTCAAGAGCAACTGAGATAGAGTTTCAGTAAAATGCTCGCAAGTATTCTTTGTCTCTTAGGGCCAAATTAAACCCAACAACATGAGATCTCTGATTACCACCATTTAATTTTACATTAGATTACTTTCAAGCAAGGCCCCAATTTGGATTGCGGAAATACAATTGGGGGGGAGGCATGAGACCAACTCACCTCACAGTGTTTTGGCCATCCAAATAATTTAATGTCCCACTCTGGGACCGATTTCCCACTAGCGCTGCCCCGGCGTCGGGTCCTCCATTTGCCCCGATTGCCTGCTTGAATTTCCCACTATTTGCCGCGGGGCGCACTTTGACCCAGGTCTTTGTGCAATTTCTCCGCGGTTTCGGTGATCTTCAAAAACCAGGATCATTGAAGCCCTGGAGGAAATTGCGCGAAGCCCCGGGTCAAAATGCGCCCCGCGGCAAATAGTGGGAAATTCAAGCAGGCATTCGGGGCAAACGGAGGACCCGACGCCGGGGCAGCGCTAGTGGGAAATCGGTCTGGCTGTTATTTGCTCCATGAGGGAAAACATACAAGTAATATATCCTCTACCTTATGTTTTTTCTCAGGGGGGCTAACACCAGTTCCTGAAGGACCATTCCGACTGTGAAAATTGTGTGGCAGAAGGGTTAACATAAGCCCCCATGCTGAAGCTCTGGTGCAAACTGGAGCTTACATAGCCATAAAGTACATTTTTAGAAGCAGCAGGAGATCCAAGTCACAATTTTCCCAATGTCACATCTAGCTTGGCCCTTACTCCAGACAAGCCAGGGAAGGGGGCTCAATGTGTCTGAATTAAAATGAAACTCACGGGCTCACGAAGACACCAAGATCCTCAGGACTGTTTATACCAGGGATGTCCTTTGGGTTTCCTGGCACAGCCCTCAAAATCCTACTTCATTCCACAGAAATTACTCAGTGGTTTTCAGGGCAAGGAAACAAATATTCTTTGTAGGGCAAAGGGTCAGCATCAGCAACATGGGTCTCAGAATCAGCCTTTCTAAGCATAGAGAGTAGGAGACAAGGGAGCTTCAGCCCAGCAAGAGGGTGAAATTTAACCACATTTACATGCAAATGGGGGGGGGGGAGGGTGGAACAGTGGGCTGTGAAGAAGGAAATCTGGAGGGGGAGACGTGTTTGCAGGTAGGATTCTCCCCCCCCCAACCCTCCCCCCCCAAATCATAGCCAAGCATCTCACAGCTGAGATTTTTATGATGCTGAATTGTGCATCCAATACCAAAAAGAGCAACTTGAGTGGTACATGATCAGGGGACTGTACAGAGCCTAGCATATCCCAGACTATGGGTTTGACCTTTTAAAAAAAAAAAGGGGGGGGGGGAGAATGCAATGCATTTTTAAACAGATCAGATAGATGAGTTTTTGAAATTAAACATGTAATGAGAGATGATGCCATAAATGAAGCAAAAAACAGAAGAAATATTCCAATAAAAACTTTAGAGTCGACATCCAAACACGCCCAACCCAACGCCATGAGCTCAAGCCAGAGCCGAATTGCATTCACGAAGCTTGAAACATTTCAAATGGATAAAGAAGGCGAGGAGCCAGCTCTTTATGTTGGCAAGATTCAGTACTAAAGTGAGAAAAAGTCAGTCCCATTTAGAAATTAGGCAGCTCAATTTTGCAGAGGCCCAAAACGTTTTCCACAGCTAGAGTTAAAGGGAAATTTGTGGTTGGATTGTCTTTGTTTGTTTGCCTTTTCTTTTTCTGGGTTTGTTTTTTTTTTTTATAATGAAGCCCAAACCATGCCCTGCTGAACAGGCCCTAATTTGGGGGCGTTTTCTCCTACCTGTGATTGCACATTGGCTCCGACTTGGGACCCCTGGTAAGAATCCCCATTCAGACTCTGCATGTTCATGAACATGTCCCCAGAATTAGGGAGGTTAAAAGAACCAGAAGAACCTGGAAAGGAAAGAGTTAAGTAGCTGAATCACAGAGAGTGGCAAACAAACACGTCCACCCCCAAAAGACCTCAAAAGGCATGGAGAGGAGGAGGAAAGGAAACAAGGAAGAAAGGTAGCAGACTGCAGAGAATGACACCCCATAATTGAAAAGGATCACAGACCAGCCATCAGAGCCAAACTGCCTTTAACGGGGAGGGGACCCATGACTCAATGGCAGTGCATAGCATTGCACGCTTTCAGGCTCAGTCCCCAACATGTTGGGAAGCAGGACTCAGAAATACATATGCATGAGAATGTGGGGAGTCAGTGCCTAGAGCAGACACTACTGAGCAAGGTGGACCAACAGCCTGTCTTGGTACAAGACAAGTTCATGGGTCATATGAAGGGAGGGGTTGTGGCTCAGTAGCAGTGCACATGCTTTGCATGCAGAAGGTTCCAGGTTCAGTCCCTGGCATCTCCAGTTAAAGGAACACAGGCTGAAGATAATACTGAGCTAAATGGCGTGTCTGTTAAATGCTCTCCTACCATCCCTTGGCCACTGGCAGATTGCAGGAGGTGGTTCCTACAAACTGTCTGGTGGGCCTCCTTGCAAATCCAAGAATTAGTAGTTAAAATAGACTGTCTATATAGCTCTTATATATGCCATTTTATTGTTAGCTTTGTTTAAACTGTTGTTTGCTTTTAATGTTTTAACCATACTATGTGCTTGACTGACATCTTGTGACCTGCCCTGAGCCTGCTTGTGGGGGAGGGCGGGATATAAATCAAAATAAATAAATAAACAATCAGCTTGCAGTAGAAACTATCTGATCAACTGAGATTGTATTAGATGGCTTTTTTGTGCCTTTAACAACTCATAAGAATGATCTATTCACATGAGCAGTATCACATGAGTAGCAACACCCTCAGTAAACAAGGATTTTCACCTGTTAGGGCTCCAACTTGCAAACTGCTGCTGCAACACAGTGTACTTATGTTCTTTCCACATTTCGGATTGCTCACACGAGAGGCCACCCATGTGAACTGCTAGATGCAAACACTGCTGAATGTAATGTGTGAACTGGCCCTTGGCAACATCATCAGTGCACAATGCGGCCACATTGCTCATTTCTTGGTGCTACCGTACAAACTCTGAAGCCAGTTTTCCCTGGGAACTTCAGGAAACCCATACTGCAGCAGCTTCCCAAATAGTCTAAGGGATGGCTCACGTATGTGTTTACTTGAAGAATGCTGCACGGAATGTGTGAATGGGACTAAAACCATAGGCAGAGCTTCTACAATCACATTTATCACAATATGAGAGTCCAGTCAAACACTCAGCTTTGTGCACCTCATCAAGTTATAATAAACAAGGGCAGAGGAAACAAAACAAACTGTTTTCACATCTGAACCACCCCTAGGACCTTTTTACATCAAGGTGACAGGCATCCCGAAGACTCCATTTACCAGGGTGCAGCTCAGCTCAGCACCTTGGAGTCTGCCTGAACAATGTCCAGAGTTGCTAGGGAAGGGAGAAGGAGCACAGGGACCTAGGGCCTCACTTGCCCACACATTGGCTGGCTGGCTGGCTGCTCCACCATCTATGACAGCAGTAGAACAGCTGTGAGATAACGGGGGATGGTAGGGTGGTGGAGCTGCTGAAAGCAGGGTAGTGGTGGTGGTGGGTAGGAATTATGAGCAAGTGGAGAACTCTCAGGAAAACAATCCTATCCCTGCTAGAGCTCTCATAATTTGCTGGGCTTTTCTCACTAATTGTAATCCAAACAAATGCCCATGGGAGGGATATTAGAGGAAAGGTGTCAAAGTCCAGCACTCTATATACTGAAAAGCTGCTTTAGCGTGAGAGCTATTCAAAAGCTAAATGTGTTTCTCCCCCAACCCCCCAATCAGTTCCCTTTATCTCTAGGTGCCATCACTAAATACTGAAGGAACGCCTCATACTGAGCATGGATTTAATGCCTCCTTAGGATGGAAATGGCTGGTAATTGCTAATTAAGTTGACTTGTTCTCATCTGAAGAAGAAACCTCTCATTCACTTTGTCACACAGCTCTGCTTCCTCTACGGTCTCAAGGAAGCTGCTGTTGCCTCAAAACTGAACAGGCGCTGCTTTGGTGGGGAAAAGGCAACATTGTCTCCTACATGGTAAACACCACAGTGCTACATAGTTCCTGAAGGAGAACTCAACAACAGGAGAATCTGATGTCTGCTCAAACTTCCTCCTGCCCTAATGTTACTGTTGAGTATTAATCTGCCTACCCCAGGGAACTCTTGCACACTCGATCCATCCTGCAATGGAACCGCTCCACATTGCAAAGCATTTGAGAACATGCTCTAGGATTCATTCTAGCCAGTTAGGTTCTAACCCCACGCACCCTACAAACTCAGCCAGCTATTTTCTCCACTTGCATAAAATCAGTACTGGTGGACAACAGTGAAGCTGTCTCAGGGACGCGTGTCTTCCATAGCTGACTTTCTCACTGAGGAACCCACTGTGCTTCTGAGCAAACCCCAGGCTCCCAAGGAACACAGCCCCCCAAATTACCATGCAGCCATCTTGGTTTCCCCAGTGACTCTAGAGCCAGTGTGGTCCAGGAGGTAGCCCAGGACTGGGGACTACCTCTCTCAATATGTCCCTGGAAGTGCACTACACTCTAGCGATAAGAACCTCCTGGGGGTTCCCATCCCGAGAGAGATCCAGCTGTTCTTGACCCCCACCTGCTAGAACTGTCTGCCAGAGAACATCTATGCCATACGGAACTTTCTACCTTTCCGTATGGCTTGAAAGGCAGAGATGTTCCACCACACATTTGGCTGAGGACAGCAATGGTCTGGCACTCTAACTTCCTCTTTTATTCCTACATATTCCCTCCACCCAGGGGGCTGGTGGACATTAGAATTTTTCCATCATCTTGGATTTAGTGTTGTTCTTATGATTGTTTTTAAGTCTTTTAATGCTGTTTTAATTCAATTCTATTGTATTTTCCTTTGATGTAAGCCTCCCTGAGCCCTGCTTGCAGGGAAGGGCATCCGATAAATCAAACAAAATAAAATTTAAAAGTTAAAATCTCCTTTTCAGCCACAAAGTTCATCTGGGGCTAATCATTCTCCCTCAGCTTAACCTACCTTAAAAGGATACTGCACAATGCAGTGGTTAGTGTGTTGGGTTAGGATCCTAGGCTCAGATTCCCATTCTACCATGAAAGCTCACTGGGTTATTTCCAGCCAACTCCTCTTGCACCTTAACCTCTTGCTACCTCACAGGGCTGTTGTGACAATAGAACAGAAGTCGGGAGAACAATATTGTGAGTCCCTTTGAGTTCCCATTGGGATGAAAAGCAGGGTATGAATATATCTAAATTAAAATAAAACACAAAATGGAGAAGGGGAGAACCAAAGATGTTGTCCTGAGCTCGAGGGAAGAATGGGATAAAAATAATCAGTGATAAAAAGCCACGATTGTTTATGAGAAAAACTGGGGCAAAGGAAGAATGATTTTAAAAATGACCCCTTAGTATCAAGGACAGACTCAAGTGTGAGCAATTTTCCTTTTGAGATAAGGGAGCGCTCTGGCAATCCCCACCCAACTCTGCATTTGGCTTTGTCAAGTCTTAATAGTCATGTTGGCTCCCCACCCCTCCCCCACACAACAGAAGATTTACAAACATTCTAACTGCTCAGCATGAGCACAGGTCAGCTGTAAAATGTTAAGGAACAAAAAGCAGAGGGGCTGGATTTCTTGAGGTCCTCTGAATGAGTGAGTCAAATCTTTGATCAGTAGCTATGGATTGTTTCAAGGGATAGCTTGTCCCATTTGACACAACGGAACTCCTGAGATTGCCCTGCTGGGTCACTGAAGGGCACTCCTTAGGGAAACTCCACCCCGAAACAAACTTGATGAAGGAGCTAAGAAAGTCCTCTCTTCTGTGAAAAGACATTGTCCTTCCTGCATTGCTTGGCAGACGTAAACCAGGCCATGCCAAGGCAAAGATGCTGGCACATACCAGAGTTTGGTGTAGTGGGAGAGTTTGTCTGGTTGTTTTGGACAGCTGCTGCCACGGCATGCGCTGCAGTCACCGCTGTTTTTGCTGCGTAGAGGTTGGCTTCTTCCTGAAATTTCCCTATGTTCTTCTTGTACCTGATTCTCTTGTTGCCAAACCAGTTAGATACCTGTCAAAGAGAAGAAAGTATAAAATAAAAAAAGGGGGGGAACCCAAAATCTGTCATCACACTCAGGAACAACTAATGTGAGCATTTCAAGAGGTGCATTTCAGTCCAATATCAGCTGAACACTTAAAACCCATGAATGCATAATTATGGCTACAGCTTTAGAATAGTAAATCAACCACATTTTGGTGGGGAACACTTTTAATTGGAAGTGCTGAGAATTACAGGCATTCCTAGTAAGATTCTCACTTCTTAAGCTATTCTTAGCTATCACTGCCCCTTCTAATTATGATTAGGCCTAGCCAGATTCTCTCTTTACTTTTAGCCATCACTGCTCCTTCCCATTTCATTGACAAAGTCCTCTCTCTCCTATTTTATTTATTTATTTATTTTTAAGATTTTTATCCCACCCTCCTCACCATTTACAGCAGGCTCAGGGCAGCTACCAACCAGTTCATACAGTACAATAAATACATACATATGGTAAAACAACCAGTCATAAAACACTGCTATACAAAGCTAAAATACAAAAAATCCTGAACGAAAAGAACAAGATGGCGAACTACACTGTCATACCCATGGCAGTCTGCAGGCACACATCTTCCTGACTGGTGTCAAGTGGGCAGGTCGGCGGTCGATGTTAGTTAGGTCAGGGCCAGAACTACAAAGCTGGGGCGGCCCCTACTTGAAAGCCATAGTTAACGAGGGGTCCAGGAGCACTCCCAAACTCCTAACCTCCGATGCAGGTACCAACGGTGCCCCATCAAAGGTCGGGAGAAGGATCCCTAACCCAGGACCTCCGTCTTCGTCGGATTCAATTTCAATCGGCTCTGCCTAAGCCAACCCGCCACGGCTTTCAACGCCAGGTCCAGATCATCCAGACAAGAGTCTGACTGGCCGCCCAACAACAGATAGAGCTGGGTATCATCAGCGTACTGATGACAGCCCAGCCCATGCCTCTGGGAAATCTGGGCGAGGGGAGTGAAGATAGATATTGAACAGCATTGGGGAGAGTACTGCACCCTGTGGCTCACTGCACATGAGTGGGTGTCTCCGGGACAGTTGTTCCCCCACTGCCACCCTCTGTCCCTGGTCTTAGAGAAACCAGGAGAGCCATTGTAAGGCCAACCCCTGAATCCCAATGTCGATGAGGCGGCAGGCTAGTAGCTGGTGGTTGACGGTGTCAAACCTAGGCTGCCTTTTATCTATGCCTACCCTTTCTGAATGCTCTTATTTCTGGGCACACCAGAGTGAGACAGAATTTTACACTGGCACACTCCACAGGCATCTGTATTGGCATTGTTGTAATCCACAGGTTTATTTAAATTTAATTAATTTATTGATCAGTTAAAAAGAAGTTTATCCACCAACTAAAACTCCTTCAAATGACTGACAACTCTAGTAGGAAGGCAAATCCACATGTGCTAAGAAGACAAAGTCTGATCCAAGTGATCATTCTAGCAATGGCCAGCCAAATGCCTGAGAAACTCACAAACAGGATGTGAAGGCTACAGTCATTCACCTTTGAATGCTATAGTCATTCCCAGCATCCAAAGATATGTTGCCTTTGAACACGTTACATTTTTATTTCACATTTCACCCAACAACTGGCTTGCAAAGCAGCATCAAAACCACAAATGACAATTAGAATGAGAGATTCAGGAGGAGGGCAGAGAATTCTCCACTAATCTGGATGGAGGAACACGTGTCACATCCTACTGTACATCTGATGTCATTTGGAAGCTGGAGGGAAAGGTTCTTAGCTGGATCTTGGTCTGGCATGGAAGAAGGGGTCCCTGGCTACTTCCTCCCCCCTCTCTGGTGGCCCCCACCCACAATAGGACTAGCTGGATGGAGGAGACTTTCAGCTGGAGCTGGATCCGTAGATGAGCAAAGGATGCCCGGCTGTTCCTTGCTCTCCCTGTAAAGGTTCTGTTCAACTACCTATGGCTAGGATCTTCTGGCTCTTAGAGCTACACTTTCACAAAAGAAGCCATCTTGAATTTTGCCACAGTAAAGACAGTGCCCCCCCCCCCCCCCCCGCAACCATCTGAAGCAAAGTGTTTGCCAAGGAAACAGCCATTAGGTCTGAAAGCTGAAAAGAAGCAATAAAAGTGATGCTAGGCCATGGAGAAAACAAGGGAATTTAAGGGAGAATGCAATTGTTCTTTGTTTTGGAGACTGGAACAACCTTGGCAGTACTGCCAACAGAATGGAGCTTGGTCTGCTGTGAAACGAGGGGGCTAAAATAAATCAATAAACAGATGAAATGCTGCTTTGTCATCGCCCTTTGAAGATGGCTGTGCCGCTGCCAAGCCAGCTTCTAAAGCTCTACCTATTAACCCGCCCAAAGGTCACGGACAGAGCAGCTGAAACAAAGCCTCTGGGAAAACGGCATGCAGAAACGATTTCTAGTCTTGGCCATTAGAAGAACATTCGTAATTAATAACTGTAGTAAATAACTATGAAAGACTCCCCATCTCACCAGCAGCCAAGGCTGTGTGCTCTTGTATCCATACCAGGGCACCAATCTAATGGAAAGAAAAGTTCTTGGCCAAACGTGTCTACTGCAGTTGTAATTATGAGATCACCTTAATTATTTGCCAGTGAAATGTACACCAAAATGGTGGGAAGGGAGCTAGCAAGACCGTTGGACAGAAGCAGGTGGGAGAGTGCTCGCTGTTGATCTTCTTCTCTGTAGACCCATGTTTGTTCTTGACCCTTTGCTTCCAAAGCTGTATATATGGCAACAGTTGCCTTTTGGTTCTAAGTATGCATATAGGTGTGAGATGAAAGTAAGGATTGGTGTAATTCTGGTTGATGTTGCAAATGCAGTGACAGTTCTCTAAAGCAATGATCTTCCAGTGCAGTGTACTAGGAGGGAGGGCAGTGCTCTGACAGCTAAAAGGTTACATACAGATTCCCCAAATGTAGTCTATTATCTCAGCCTCCCCACAGTGATACCTCCTAAACCCACAGCATCACAACATTTCAGGAGAAGGCCAAGCAGACTCAGACTGGAGTGCTGCTAGAATTCTATCATGTATGCTAGAAGTTCAATACATTCTTAGTTTTTATACACAGATACTTGGTTTAGCAAGGTCTTGACATTCCCTCCACTAGACCATTCCAACTTGCCAAGACCCAGACGCTGTGGTTTCCACTTAAGCAGTTCACTTTTGAACTGCTTTCGAGAACTGCTCCCCAGTGTTAGATTTGGGCATGTCCATATCTGGGAGTAGCTGACCTGGCCTGACATCAGGCAAATGAAGGTCCTTCTGACTGTTCCCCTCTGGCTACCCTCTGGCTTTGATGTCACAGGAGAGCTAAGCACTAAAGGGCATAGGTAAATCCCATAGCTTGTGGGTTACGTTTGTTAAGCTAAATCATGTAGGTATTTGCCTTTATGCCGTATGCTTAGGAACAATACACTGCAGGCAAAAAAAAATAGCTTTGAGCCTTCAGTAAAGACAGAGGGAAAGACAACACTCACTACTATGCTTTTTGACAGGTGTTCATCAAGCCCGCCCATCTCCCAAGAGGTCCAGGAAAGATAACAGATTTGGGCTTTGTCAGCCACCACACTGCCCTCCACCATGATCAGTGCCATTTGAATGAAGAGAATTTTCCAACGAATGCATCCCTGTATATATTCAACCTCCTGACTGTTACACAATGCTAATATTCTCCAGGGCAGCCACAATGAGGCTTAAAAGCCAGGACTGGGTCACCCTAATCACATGGATTAAAAAAGGAGGCGAATCCTTTCTTGGCTCCAAAATTGTGGCATTTACTTTAACAAATTAATGAAAGCCCCCCCACCGGCTTGAAATGCAGTATGTGAAGGTGCATCTTTTTTCACATGCTGCATTCCCAAGACAATGCGTTGCTGTATTGTATATATTGCACTTAATATTACCTTGTCAGTCAGGAAGCAATAATACATTAATGAAACCCAGCAAATAATTACTGTGGACAATCCAATTATGGCTTTATTAACAGTTTCATAATTGCAGAATCTCTATACGTCAACCATATTGTCCGCGGATATATAAGAATCGGGTGTTTATGCACACCTCTGGACCAATCAAACAACAGCCATCACTAATAAAGGCTTGTTTAATTCTCACAGTAAAATTTTAATATCCCCGCAGCCTGGGGAAGGCTCAGCGAATGGATTTGCTTGACGTCGGATCGTTTCCACCCTGCTAGTCCCCCTACTTCTTAATCTTTAATATCAAGGCAATTAAAATTAATGACCACTCATCCAAAGCCACTGTGGGCAGTGTTGCCTTGACATCCGTTGTTTGATGGGATTACCTAGAGGTTAAACTAACAAGCAAGGTTTAATTGGAAGCAATGAAAGGAGCAGCGGATCATACGTTATGTTTAACCTGCACACCACATCCAAATGAATACCTATGCCAGGCCGCTTTCTCCAGCCCCCTAACCTCCAGTGCCTACTCCCCCCCGCCAAAAAAAGATACAATTTGTCCAGTTATTAAAACATGCAACTGCACACAGTCCTTCTGTGGGAAACCATGGTCCTGGAGCTACGTTTGGCAGATGTCAGGATTCAACTGCCTAAGCACTTATGGGCATGAGAGAAGCTCTGCCCACTGTCTGGAATGCAGGAGTGGCTGGCAGCAACCAAAGCCATGGCTAACCCCAAGCTATCCCTTGTAGGGACAAGGGATAGCTTGGGGTTAGCCATGGCTTTGGTTACTGCTCCTAACCTCCCTCCTTCCCAAACTGCCTTACAGCTCCAACTGATCTTTTTGCCAGCTGGGGGGAGAGGAAGGAAAAATGAGTTTTTTTGTTGCCACCAAGCAACTGTGAAACATCTTTGTTTCCTTCCTCCTTAAAAAATAAAAGAGTTGGTCGACTTACTTGTGGCAAACAGAGAGACATCTGGGCATTTACTCTGAAATTATTGTAATCAAAAGGCTTCAGAGCAAGGAACAGGAATGTGCGCCTTCAAGAATGAAGGAAATATACAGAGACTGATCGTATCCCTGGAGCACGAAGGTTCAGCTTCCTTCTCTTCCTTAACAGCAGAAATTCAGTTTTGGTAGTTTTACCTCTAAACAGAAGCATCCCATTTGTTCAGAATTTCTTTATTTAGGATATTTCTGTGCTGTTTCTTCAGAGTCCTGCTCATGGCAGCTTACAATTAAAGCAACATACAACAAGGCATAAAACCCATTAAAGTATTTGGGGGGCTCTGCACTGGGAGAACACGACACATTGCATAAATCCCTGCTCTCCTATACTCTAGTATCAAGCACAATGGTGACTCGGGCAGAGGAGGATGAACCTCTGCCTAAAAACCTGCTTATTGCCCCAGAGGCAGAAGTACAACTTAACCAACTTCAGGCTGCCCTCCATAGCTAAAGGGTCCTTCACCTTCCTCAGATGCTTCTAACCCCTGTCTTATTTGGGGGGAAAGCTGAAGCCTCAAACAAAACAAAAAATTAAGAGCATGCAACAGTGGAGTACCAGTCATATAAGCAGGAGTCTAGAAGGTTTTTTTTTTTTTAAGATAATGCAAAAAAATAAACGACACCACACATTATCTTGCCCATTACCGCAAAAGACAATAAAGAAATCCAAATCAAATCAAAGGGAAGCTGCAGTCTACCTTGACGAAGGTGCTGCTTACACCCATACGGGAAGACATCACTCACTAAAAAGGGGATTTATGAATGTCTTCCAAGGCAGCTCAGCAACATGCTGGGTTGTTTTTCTCCCCTGCTGTTCCTCAGAAGCCCGGAGGTCAATGCACTCCACAAAGCAAGCCCTGGGCTCTCCTTGAAGGCAGAACCATACACTAAGTATTTTGTAATCATCAGGGGGCTGGATTGAGTCCAGGGGAGCTCAGATTCAAATCACTTTTCAGCCACAAAGTCCACTAGGTTATCTAGGCTCAGTCACTTGGCCATATGTATCTTACTGTGTTCTGGTGAGGATAAAATGAGGGCGAGTAGAAACGTGTAGAGTGCCCTGAGCTCCTTGGAAGATGGATGAGGTCTTAAAAGTGTGAGGGACCCTGGAGACATAGGATAGCCACTGTAGCAGGAGTGGCAAAGCAGCACCCAAAGCGGCAGAAATACATATTACCGAAGGCTGTCGCTCAAAATGGTGCCAAAATGGCTGTAATCAGGGGTCATTTCGAGCAGGAGCTCGGGGGAGCTCAGCTCCGGGAGTTGGTGCCAGCCCCCCCCCCACGGGGGAAGGCCTGCTTGTGTCATGGCTGCAACAAAATGACCCCGTTCCCTGGAAAGGTCCTTGCTCCTCTGACCAGCCTTCTGAAGGCTTCAGCCACCACTGAAGCTATCCTCCCAGAATAGTGGTATTTCTGAGGCTTGGATTAGTAGCTGTCCCCTCTCTGCCAGCTCTTTCTTTCTCTCTCTCTCTCTCTCTTTCCTGCCTTCTGACATACTTCCAGTGATGTCAGGTGGTGTAGCATATGCAAATAAGTTATGCTAATGAGCTCCTGCACCTCTTTTTCTATGAAATGACCCCTGGCTGTAATACAGAAGGACTCTACATCTCTGCTGTTTGGCCAGAGCTTGTGGTCAGAGGGAAGAGCCCACAGGATGCCACATCGCACTGTATGTCATGGGGGTTGGGGGGGGGGCGGAAGAACAGTATGGGAAGCCATGTTCAGTGGCAAGCCTGCATCTCTGGTAATGCACAGTTCTGTCTTTAGTCTGCAGCTGCCCATGTCTCTGTGGTTAACTGGAGAGACTGGACAGAAGATGCACAAATTGTGGTTGCTAGGATACCCTTTTGAAGCCCAAAATAATGACGATGATGATGCTTTAACTGCAGTGGCCTGCAACAACAACCAAAGCGCTCATGGGAACCACTCTGGATTCCTGATGCATAAGACTCAAGAGACAGAAAGTAGGACACTGAGAATATCTGCTTGGGTCAGATAAAGTTAATCAGTACCTTTTTTTCCCTTTCCCCTGGAGCTCTCAAGTACTGGTCCCTGTTATTTTGGAATTTCTAGGCCATGCTCAGCCAGAAGCAAACTATTTCATAGTTTGGGGCACAAAAAGAGACTTAGAAGTAGAGGATAGTCCACAAGAGAACGCTGCAAAACTCATCTATTCTTGGAGCTAATAGAAAAATTCATGATTTAGGTCCATCAATGGCTACTAGCTCTGATGGCTAAATGAAACCTTCATGTTCAGAGGTAGTATACTTCTGAATACCAGTTGCTGTGTGGGACACAATAGGGCAGGCTTTGGCACCTGATCAGAGCCTCCTGAGACATCTGAGTGGCCACTGATGGAAGCAGATGGACTATTGATCTGAATCTGGGTAAACAAGTGGCACCCCCGAAACAGGGCACAGGTGCTTCCCCTCCCCCCAAAACAGGAAGTTGAGTTACTGAGTCCCTTAAACATGCGTTAAAGGTAAAAATTACACTACTGTGTGTAGTTTAGGTATGTGTATTAAAACAGGGCTCTGGTGCAAGATTAAGTGGCAAGATTTTAATTCCACCTCTTCAGTGTAACATGGACAGGTCTCTTCCTTCATGTACTGTTTTATTGTCGCTTTTATCAGGAAGTTCAGTTAAATATCATTTCCCCCTCTATCAGGAATCATCTAGGATGTTCTGGTTCTGATATCTTAAAGAAGCTTTTAACGGGTGCTAATCACTATTAGCTGTGCTAAAAAAAATTCAGCAGCTTGTAGAATTCGTTGTGAAACTTTATGTACAAAGTTTAAATTTTAGAGATTTTGCAACTATTGGTAATTAGTTGGACCAATTTTACCCCCCAATGATTTTATTGTATAACTTTGTTTCTGATTTGTACTGGTCATTGGGCAAATAAATAAATGTTTGTGTGCACCCATGTGTTTGTATGTGGAGAGGGAACAAAATTATAATGTCAATAAGGTTAACCGGCATACCTACTACATTTATATTTAAAATAATAACAAATATAGATGTTATCATCTGTGTGTTCTTTACACGTTTCAGCGAGGTAGTATTTAATGCTATATAAGGCCAGCAGTTTGGCAGTTCGAGACCCGAGTGCCGCGTGACGGAGTGAGCTTCTGTCTCTGACCCGAACTCCAGCCAACCTAGCAGTTCGAAAGCAAGAGATTGCAAGTAGATAAATAGGTACTGCCTCAGTGGGAAGGTAACAGCGTTCCATGCACCTCAGCATTTAGTCATGCTGGCCACACGACCATGGAAAAGTTTTCGGACAGCGCTGGCTCTTTGGCTTGGAAACGGAGATGAGCACTGCCCCCTAGAGTCAGATTCGACTGGCTTTCGAGCAAGGGAAACCTTTACCTTTATGTCAGAAACATGGGGGGGGGAGGGGGTTTGCTGAGTATTTTGTCTGTGTGTATGTGCTTGTGAGCCTGGAAGTCATGGCTGACTTCTGGGGACCCCTAGTGGGGCTTGGACATTTCAGAGAGGTGGCTTGCTATTGCCTGTCTCTGCGTTCTGGTCCTGGTATTCCTTGGAGGTCTCCCTTCCAAGTACTTGCCAGGGTCGGCCCTGCTTAGCTTCCGAGCTCTGATGAGTTTGGGCCTGGGCTATCTAGGTCAGGGTGTGTGTTAGAAACATTCTTTACATCCATTGCTGTTCTAAGAGTATCTATCAGCTGAACACAACCTGCTGATTTCATTCCAAAACTAAAGCCCTCACCTTTGCTGGGAAGGGATGGGGCATGGGCATGTCCATTGGCAATATTCTTCCTGACCAACACACAGTGGATAAAACAACAGTCTCAAGCTTCATACTTTCAGAAAGCTCTTTCCATGTCAGTTAACTCACAGAGGATTCCCCCTGCAGACCTGGCCTTGCGCATCACACAGACAGCCTGAGGATGTGTTCTAGGAAGCATACAGTATATGCAAAGCATGGGTCCAAGCTCTGGGGCCTCTCTGTTACCCAATGTAAATTAGAAGCATGAACCCTAGAACACATCCAGAAGTGCACATTAAAGAGGGAGATCAATATTGTTTCCAGGTCCCAATGACACTCCTGTGGTGGTGAGGGAACTTTCCAGGAGTGGGGAGAACCACTGCAATGTGCCTATGTCACCAGGAAGTAACATAGCCATGTCAGGCAGCGACGCTCTGGTTTTGGGGCAAAACTCTATGGTAGAATTAACTACAAATCATAGAGTTTTGCCCCAAACCCAGAGTGTCGCCGCCCAGTGTCCTCACATCACTTCCTATTATGTATGCATGTCATGATTATTTCTGGCTTCTTGGAAGTAGGAGGGGGTAATTGGGGGGAGGGAGACCCCTGCCCGGACTGGGGAGGGGGGCTGGCAACCCTAGAGATCAATAGCAGTTGGTCATGTTGCCTTTTGAGGAAGCTCCTTAAGGAACCACAAATAAACATCTAAGAAACCTCGAGATTCTCTAACAGGCAGTTTGGAAGCTGCTGCTTTAAGAAGGCAAGAATGAAATAAAATAATATCCAAATGAATGATTCTTTAGGGTGCTAAAGATTTTAAAATGCTTGATATACCATCATTCATGAGGCATTCTGGGTATTGATCCTTCCAAGCCTTTCTCTGCTTGAGAAGATGAAAGAATTAGAAGTTTTGTGGTGAGGGGGAAATAAAGCTATTTAGTAGCACATTTTTCATTAAAACAAACTATCTCTTCACATTAAAAAAAAACACAGAGAACATCATTCTGCTCCCAATCACTGAAGGCCAATTAATTAATTGGGCTTAACTGTATATTACATTTCAAACAATACCCTTGCACTTATTTATCATGTTAATTACAATGTTAAATAAAAAAGGACAATAAATTACTTAAATCATCAAGATGCGCAACTGTGTGGAGATGGTGGCTCCGATTTTCTCCCTGACAAGGACTATTACTTGCGGGAGATGCACATTTGATCTGTGACAGGATCGGTGGTCACCGAAGCATCGTTATCGAAAACCAAGGGAAGCGGCAAATTTATGGACCACAAAGAGCAAACCGAAATTCTGCTGTGCTTTTGCTTGTTTGTTTGCAGTGCACACTTTGATTCTCTGTTCCCAATTAAAGGGAATGGATTATGAAATCTGGAAATCGTAAAATGGCCTTGCGTTTGTTTTACTAGTGCTAGGTTTGGGGGGCCAGCTAGGGAACAAAATTTTCTGTTGCGGGGATGTTTCTGGAATTCCTCCCATGGAAATTGTTACTTGGAGAACACCAGAAAACAGACTTGAACATCTAGAAGTAAGAGGCACCTCAGTTTTTGACATGCCATGGGTGCCTGTGGATTTTGTTAATAAACTAATAGAGTGATGCCTCTTGCATTTGGAAGTACTTCTTCCAGAGAAGGTCAGTGGATGGGACCAGTATTCCCTCTAAGCTGAGTTAGTGTGAGCTAGCTCACAGTTTTTTAGCCTCCGGCTCACATATTTTTGTCTTAGCTCAGGAAGGATGGCTCCAGAGCAAACTAATACCTCCCCACCACCCAGCTATGGGCTACTGCTATCTGTTTTAACAGCCAGGCAAAATTATATAGGGTGCCTGCTGGCCAACAGGCAGGACGTGACTTGCTCTCACCCTGCCACCCCTTAGTGAATTCACCACCCTGAGTAGTTACATTTCCCAAGGAGATGGGGCGAGAGGTTGTCTTCCCATTCTCCCAGTTAATTGGCTGACCAGCCCAGTGCCTGGTTGGGCTTTCTGGTGGATGCAGTCACCCCCACTCACAGCACAGTGGGCGGGGGGAGTGGGGAAAAAAGGAAGCTGCATTCCCAATGGGAACTGAAACTAAAACAACTCAGCTTTTAAAAATGCAAATGAAATTTTAAAAAGCATTTCTTCCCTGAAAGAATCCTGTGAATAACTGACACAGCATTTGTAGCTGTTTTATGTCTAACTGGATCATGTACAAAGTTGAGATTCTAATTCAGCTCGTGTTACGAATGCCAAAGTTGTAAAGCACTTTGTACATTGAAAAACATGTACACTAACAATACACTAACATTGCAGACCAGAGCATTACAGCAGTCTTGGTAGTATTAAGATTACAATAATGACACGCAGAAGGAGTGCAAGGAACCTGGGTGGGTACACCTCACACTTACTTTCAAGCTGTCTTTTAAGACCCTCAAACCCTGCTGTTATATGGGCAGGATCTGAAATAAGGTGAGGAGGAGGAGGAGAAGAGTTGGATTTATACCCTGCTCTTCACTTGGAGTCTCAGAGCGGCTTACAATCTCCTTCCCTTCCTTTCCCTGTGAGGTAGTTGGGGCTGAGAGAGCCCTGAGAGAATTGCTCTTGTGGGAACAGCTCTGAGAAAACTGTGACTGTCCCAAGGTCACCCAGCTGGATGTATGTGGAGGAGTGGGGAATCAAACCCGGTTCTCCAGATTACAGCCCACTGCTCTAAACCACTACACCAAACTACGCATTACAATACATAACATGTACTCTTAATTCTAAAATGTTAATACCAAAACACACACACACCTCCCACGTAATCAAACCATAAGTCAGCCCCAGCTCTGTACAACACAGGTAAGTACAAGGGAAGCAGTGGTTTCTCTGAATTGGGTTTACAGATTAAAACGTATGCCTGTTCTTTCTCCCAACCTCTTCAGCAACCCTCAAACTAATTCTAATTGCACTCCACTGACACACCCCTGGCAAGCTATCCCACGGCCTTGACAACTGAAAAGCAAACTATGGTATCTCCCTCTTGCAAACACAAGCTGATCAGAAAGGTCTAAATCACAGGTGACAGTGCTCTCTTCGGAAGACATTTCATCCCCCCCCCCCTTCTAAAATTACTTCTCCCACACTCTTAAAAATGAAATCATATTCACAATTCATCTTAATAAAAAGCTGCCTTTATATGCACTACGAAAGGCTTGCTCTACACAGTACCTTATATGCCGATATCAAAACAAACCCCATTAATTTCCCATTTGCAACTTAATGCAACATGAAGCCAAGATCTACTTCCTTACAGGCTCAGAAATGCCAGAAGGAGCAGAGCGAGAGAAAAGCTGGCCATGGAGGGCGCAGACAACTGGCTGCGGGAAGTCAGGTTAAGTACTGGAACCCTTCACAGCCTGTACTTTTATTATCCTTCATCTCCCTCAGAGTTGCTAAGCGAATAGTGCTGAGATGAACAAACAGAACACTGGCACACAGTGTTCCCTATAGGGCGTGCTAGCACACCGATTTCCTGATGTCAGCACAGGAATTTTCATCCCAGTGCACAGGTCCAAGGAGTGGGTGGCACTGCCCTTCCGCTCATCAACTTGCCCGGCAGCTGGCTCACGGGCCGCTGGTCAATTGCTTTGGAGGTCTGGCCCCTGGCTGCAGGCCCTATAAAAGGAGGTGCTTGTGCAGGCCCAGCCTTCTTCCTGTTCCAATCAGGACTCCAGGAAGAGCTCTCCTGCTGTGCCAGCCAACCAGTAGCGCCAGCTGGGAGTCTGGGACTTAGTGGAGCTAAGAAGTGCCGCCCAAGAAGATCTTCCGCTGTGCCCCGTGGTATCAGGTGAATCTCCCCCTCACCCAGGCAGAAGGTCAGGAGGGCCCCACCAGGCCATGCGTTTCTCCCTCCCCTGATGGGCTTTAAAGCTAAATGTGGAGTGTCTGGCTGGCATGCTGTGGGGCAGAAGGCTCCTCGAGGTTGGGGAGGACGGGAGTGGGGAAGGAGTTGGGTTCCACATGCTGCTGGGTGAGCAGTTGTTGCCTTGCAGGGTGGCTTGGTGCACCCTGGAGCCGGCAGGGCAGAAGGCCCCTTGAAGTTGGTTGGAGAGGACAGGGGAAGGAGATGGAGGATGTAAGAGGGAAGCTGGGAGGATGGAGGTCCTGGAGGGGGGGGGGGTCCTTTTAGTAGCAGTTTTAAGGACATAAGATGGGCCAATGACCCATCCAGTCCAACAGTCTGTGTCAGACACAGTGGACAAAACCCAGGTCATCAGAGTTTCACCAGCGGTGCCAGAACTCCAGAAGCCCTCACAGTCTTGTCCCCCTGGCTTAGACCAACAAGATTTTTAGGCTATATGCTTTTGTGACTCTTGTAAGCTTATACCCTGAAAATCTTGTCCAGGTGTTACTGGATTCAAATCCTACTGCAGGCTAGCATGGCTACTCTCTGAAAATATTTTTTTTTAAAGTAAGCTGGGCAATCCACACTGTGGAACAAAATAATACCAGCCTTCCTCACAGGGTTACTGTAGGAGTCACTGTGAAAATGTAATTGAAAATGTAAGTGACTCACAGAATTATTGCAGTCTAAGAATTCAATGGCAAAAAAACAACAACCACCTTTCTCATCCTCAGCTACCCAGATTTTAAGACAGGCAGTGGATTTGTGGTTTGACTTTATGCTTGTGATGGGAGAGGGTGTGTGTACCCTAGATGGTTTTTAATGTGCTCTCCCCCCTGCAAGTGGTGTCTGCTGTGGGAGCTAGAGAATGTTGCTTGCCAAAATATTTCACTGTCAAGAAAAATTTCAGGAAATAGATAAGATGTTGTGCCAGCAGCTCAAAGCTGCTTTTATTCTTGCCTGATGCTCTCGCTCTCTGTGTATGTGTAGTATATAATTGCACAGTGAAAAGGTAGCTTTAAGCTCATTACACATAATTCCTTCTTTGCTAGGTAGTGTGCTCAGCTCCTGGGGCCATATATAATACGCATGAATCAGGTTTAGTAAAGTTTAATGGCATGTGGACTGAGGCATTTTCATTAATTTGGCATAGAATAACAAATACTCAGCAAAATACATCTAATAAACATATGTATAGTCTGAAAATAACTTTGAATTTGCAGAATTTGAGAGACCTCTTGATGACAGCAGGTATATACTTACATGGAGTGAAGAACTAAGAAATGAAGAGAGGCTTTATGCCTTTATGTATATGATCATATATCAATTGTAATTTTATTCTGCTTTTCTTCCTGTGAAGTATGTTAGGCTGAGAAAGTAGCTAGATTCAAGTCCAGTAGCACCTTAGAGACAACCAGATTTTCAGCGTATGAGCCTTGCAGGGGTGTCGAACTCATTTGTTATGAGGGCCGGATCTGACATAAATCAGACCTTGTTGGGCCGGGCCATGTGTGTCATAAAATGTAATGCCAGGTAGCGGAGATATAAACTTTATAGAGGACACAAACACAAAGATTTTTTTTTACTTAAAATAAAAACATGTTTAAAACATTAGCACTCTTGCAATATTTTATTTAACAGTATCTGATAACAGACACCCAGCTTGCTCTGAATTACTGCATCAAAATGTCTGTGCTGTTGCAATCTTGAGTATGCTGTTCAAGTGTGTATCTGTAAGCTGCAAACCTACTTTTGATTTGCTGACATTCACCTCAGAAACCTTATGTCTTAGAGTTCTGAGTCTAGGACCCAGGATAAAAAATGAAATGGCTGAGTGGTTAAGATAGTCTGGTGAAGCAAGCTATGATGTAGCAGCAGCAGAACTGGAAGCAGGAGATGGCCAGTTCCATTGTGGGCCTGATAGAAGCCCTCTGGGGGCCTGATCCAGCTCCCGGGCCACGTTTGACACCCCTGCCTTAGAGAGTCAAAGTTCCCTTCATCAGATATATTTTCAGAGAGAGAGCTTTCATCAAACTTATAGAATTATTTTTAAAAGCCACACATCTCATAGTTGTCCCATGTACGAGTTCTGCATGTATGTTTTGTATGTTTGTAAACTGAAATTTAAAAAAAAAATTAAATGTAGGCTTGGCTCACAACTTTTATAGTTTGGCTCATGAAGAAAAATTTTTGCACACAGAGCTTCAGAGCTTAAAGGGAATATTGCCAGCATATATATGGACTCTCTCCAGTTATCAAAGCGTTCACTTGAGAGACTGGACCACACAAGGGCCTGCAGCAGAAGATGCTAGGCCTACCCTTCCCCCAATTACTACGAGATACTCACTACTGAATTTTTTAAAACGGTGTCCTCCTTTCTCGTTGTTTTAAAAACTATTGTGGTCAATGGGAAAACAGGTGGACAAGAGGAAATTTGGGCAAGGGGTGGGTGGGAAGCTGTACCTGCTGAAATTCCCTCTTCCTTGCGAGTGTAACAGTAAAGGAGTTTTGCCTTCTCTCTCTCTCGACACCATTTTTAATGGTGGTGGAGTTACCAGAAAGAACTAGATTCAAATCCGTGAAGCCCACTAGGTGACCTTGGGCTAGTAGTAACTCTCTCCCAGCATAATCCATTTCACAGGACTGTTGTAATGACAAAATTAGAAGAAGGAAGAGGAGTCAGATAGATTGCTTTGAGCTCCTTGGAAGAAGTAGGGAGAAAAAAACTGTGAGAAATAAATAAATAGAGCAGAGCTACATCCAAACTCCTGTTACTGTGTAATAACTTGCTTCCTACACAGCTCTTCTCATTCATACAGACAAGATCCCATATATCTCTTACTCTTCTTTGATGGGTGCTATCAGAGTTTTAGAAGCAGATTCTAGGACTTCATATTGGCTCTGCATATCACCAAACTCACACCACCTCCCGATTCCTCACTCATTTGGACGGCCTTAACACAAACACACAAGCCACTCTGATTTCAACAGAGGACACTGTTCTATAACATGGCACTTCCCATTAGCTTAGATGGCTTCTAGGAAAGGATGACAATATATTTTTAAAATACCCCGACCTGGATAGCCCAGTCAAGCCCAATCTCGGAACCTAAGCAGGGTTGACTCTGGAAAGTACTTGGAAGGGAGACCTTCCTGGAATACCAGCAGTTGGGAGGCGGGGGCAGGCTTTATTCAGCCACCTCTCTGAATATCCTCCAGGTCCCCAGTAGGGGTCAGTCACCAGAGGTTGCTATGACTTCGATGTGCATACACACACACAGTACTCACACACAAAAGAATATATATATATATTTTTTAAAAGAACAGATTTAAAAAACTCCACAAAAAGGAAACATTAAATGACAGACATTAGCTATGATAGCTAAAATGGAACCTCCATATTCAGAGGTGGTATGCATCTGAACAGCAGGTGCTGGGGACGAACATCAAGACAGCTCAGGTGCCTGCAGGCCTATCAGCCTCTGGCTGACTGTTGGAAAAAGAACCTTCATCTAAGGACCTTGCGACATAGGGCAATTCTGCATTGGCTTTTCCCGCCATTGTTTTACGAAAGCCACGTTGGAACAGAAGTTCCCTCTGCATCGAATGCGGCTTTCACTTTCTTTGATCATCTGATGTTATGGTACCCTCCACACTGCATGCCGCTTTTGCTTTCTTTGATCATCGGGTTTTATGGTACCTTCTGCATAGATTTATGGCTGTTCGGGGGTGACTTTGAAGTCAGTACAGGGTTGCCCTGAGGTACTGGAATATTGTTTTGAACTGTACTCTCCAGTTGAGAAAATGTGGAGTGAATGCTAGATGCAAAATCGCCCTCAGCCAGGCCATTCCTATACTCCCAGTCTTGACAAATGAGGGCACTCCATGCATGCACCGGGGTTTCCACTTACACAGGGCACAGAAGTGAAACGGGCAGATCTCCATCCCTCATGGAGGAAGGCTACGATAAATGCATCAGCCCCACCCAATGGACGGGAGCTCCATCCGTAATTACAAAGGAGCCATGGTTTTCTACATGATCAGGCTTGAGTGCTCTATTGCTTTTCAGCAAGGAACTTCAGAAGGCATATGAAGAGATCTCTTCCCTTAAAAAAAATATCATACGCGAATCTCACTTTTAAACTCTAATTAGCGTCTGCCAGCACAAGCTCTCCCATCAGCCAGAAGGTCTGAGACTAGGAAAGAGCTTTAGGAGCGCAAAAAGAAGTGGAGTGGAAACAACATACCCTGGGGCTGTTTAGCTTGTCCAATAGAGCCAAAACAGGAGGCTCTTGTGTTTATGCAAAGGGGGAGGGGGTCTCCCCTCTCCAGTACTGCTGAGGAGTATGGGACTGGACGCTTCAGCTGTGCGTGTGTATGAACAAAACAGCCACAGGGCAAATTGCTTGCACAGGCTGCTACGAAGCCTCCCAAGTTTTGGCTCCAAGGAAGAGAAGGGGAGAAAAAGAAGTCGCTTGTCTCTTGCCCCCAGGACAACAAAGACTTGGTGGTGCAAGCAGTAATATGCAGTTGTGAAGCAGAAGGGATTATGACTGAGTGCAAAACAGAGAAAAGAGATCTTGAGATTTAAAAAAAAGCCTTCTACAGGGCTCTGCAGGATCACGTTTGTTCCTGGAAAGTTTCTTAATTACAGAGAGGAGGAGGAAGTGAATTTTACGTGTATCTGTGCAGCAAGTTGTAAAGGGCTGAATGCTTGTATTACAGTGAACTTAACATTTTATATCTGTTAAGAAAGCTAACAGAGGTAACAAACAGCAACATCACCATCTTCCAGATGTAACCTTTACATCAGTCCTATAATACAGATTTCCATTGCTCGCGCTTTTGCAGCTGGGTAGTTCACCGCCTGTGAATTTCCCTTTGCTGCACAAGAGAAAACAAAGAATGGTTCCCCTTCATGCAGGGCGTTTCTACTCCTCCTTGAGACAACAGTGCCGTGAGCCCCCCACCGCACTGGAGATCTATTAACCAAATCCCACCCTGGGTCTTAATTATACAGGAAAAAGTTCCCTTTGGAGGCCTTGCTCCTAATCATTCTAAAAGAGAACTTGCGAGCCTTTATCGTGGATGCTCGGACACACGCAGCCATACACACGGGCTGGAAGGCCCCTCTGCAAAGGGGATGGCCTCTTGCCTTGCAAACCCACTCACACCCAATATCACTTAGGTCATGTCCCTGTTACCTCCTACACTAGCCCTTATTTCCTCTGGGGAATGAATGAGAAAATGTTTTCTTTAGAACCAGAGTGCCCAACATGATCCAAGGTGGAGCTTTTGCCCAGCAAGGCTTCTGATAGGCTGTGCAGATTTTTTAAATTGTTGCTTTGGCAACAGCTGCCACCCCAGCACTAGGGTCTTTCCTGGGTGACTGGTTAAGTTGCAGCAGCCATTTTGTGTTTGGTTCTATCTAAAAGAAGAAGTAGAAGAGATTGGATTTATACCCGGCCCTTCACTCAGTCTCAGAGTGGCTTACAAACTCCTTCCCCTTCCCCTCCCCACAACAGACACCCTGTGAGGTAGGTGGGGCTGAGAGAGCTCTGACAGAAACTGCTCTTTCAAGAACCGCTGTGCCAGAACTATGGCTTGCCCAAGGTCATCCAGCAGCTGCAAGTGAAGGCGTGGGGAATCAAACCCGGTTCTCCCAGATTAGAGTCCACGCACTTAACCACTACATCAGACTGGCTCTACTGTTTAGTACTGTGGCATCCAGTGTGGCCCACCACACCGTGTGAGAATATTAAAGGTGCCTCCAGGCACAAAAAGGTTGGGAGCCCCTGTCTCTGAACAAAAGAAGAACAAGTTGAGTCAGACCAAAGATCTTGCTGGCCCAGCATATGATGACCCAAAGATGACGATGAATATTTAAGATGGACTAGATCTCAGTGGCAAAGCTCCTGCTTTCCATCTGTGCAGCTCCAGTGCTAGGAAAGACCTTCCTCCATCTGAAACAGTTTGGAAGGATGCTGCCAGTCAGGACTTTTTTTTTTGAAAAACCCCAGCAAGAACTCATTAGCATAATAGGCCACACCCAACAGCAGAAACTCATTAGCATATGACAGCACAGCTCCCTCCCAGGATCAACTTCCCCAGGTGCCCTGTAGCTTGCAGGGCGCATGGGGAAACCAAGGGAAGGAAGGCAGTTTCTGGATTGGCTTCCCCAGGTGCCACGCAGTTGCAGGGCACCTGGGGAACACAAGGAGGGGAGGCAGTTTAAACTGCCTTCCCTCCCTGGATCGGCTTGGCTTCCCTAGGCGCACCGTGGCTTGCGAGGCACTTGGGGAACCGGGGGGGGGGGGGCTGTAGGTGTGGCCAACTTGGAAGCCAGCTGGAACTCCATTCCTGTGCGTTCCTGCCCAAAAATAGCCCTGCATGCCAGTCAGTGCCACTTTGGCAATACCAACACTATCTTCTAAGGGCTCAGCTACATGCTATGGTTTTCTTTTGTGTTTATTTTGAACAACTTCTTGCTCTTTCACAAATGCAGTCTTTGGGACTGAAGAATGGTGTGTGTGTGTGTATGTGTCTGTGTGTACATATATATATATATATATATATGTGGAAGGGGGGGAGAATTACTTTAGCCCTACCCACCACTATCATTTTTCTCACGCAAAAAGCCACCTCAAAGCTGCTTTTTTCTTCAATGGAGGGGAGAAAAAATAAGGGCATGTGTAACTTTCCTTCAGCAGGGACATACACAAATCAGAGGTGGCTGTGCAGTGAGAAAAGGGGCAGGAGAGGAAAGAGTTAACATGTCCCCCCTGTGCCACTCTCCTCCTTGCTAAAGCAGTCCCAGAGGCTACATTTGCAAAAGAAAAAAAGTGCCCTTAATACACACACACACACACACACAATGTGATCTGGAAAGTTCTTGGTTCAGAATCATACCTCTACTTGGTCTTAGGCAAACCACTCTCTCTCCGACTAACCCCCTCCATTAAAAACACTTTTACAGGTATGTTGGAAGAACAAGATAATGTGCAAGAAGAATTCTGCACTGGAAAAGTATTCCTTAACAACCAAATATTATTATGACTAGGCTAAACGGGCCAATGGTTTGATTCAGCAAAGGCAGCTGCATATGACCCCCCCAGCCATTTATGTAAGGGAGCCAGACTGAGGCTTAATGTGTTAACTAGTCAGAACTGTCCACTTGTAAAAGCTGTTTATTATCAACTTCAGGTTATGAAGTTAGCGACAACAGAAATGAAAGGAGTAATACTGGAAGCAGATGCCCTTTTGAAGTCACAGTGTACCCCCAAAGGAGTCCTCTGAAGCAGGCATGTATGTGGGACACAGATTCCAAAGAAACCTTGAAAGGGCAACTCAGAAGATCCTAAAATCAAAGTTTCTCCATTTTTTCCTCACTCAGAAAACTGAGCAAGAAAACTCAGGGCGGTAAGCAGAAGTCTATCAACAATAACGTTCTGTTCCTGAGCGGGTTTCTTTTGTAAATGTGCTGAAAGTGAAAACTGAAAATTAGCCTCCATTTAAAAACTTCTCCTTGAAGCATTTATGCCCCGCCCCCAGACATAGCCACCAGCTCCCTCCACCAGAGAGACATGAAATCAAAGTTCCAGTTTTCTGACGCTGTGAGTTTTGCTTTGTCTTTCTGTGCACTGCTGGTGCAGCAAGCGGTTCGCATTAAAGACAACTGTGATGTCTTTAAAGCCCTGAGTCGTTAAGCTGTATGTTTGGGCATGAATAGAAATCTAAAACTCTCCCCACAGCTAAAGTTGTCTCTTCTGAGGCAGCAAACACGGATTCCGCAGCAGTATTTTAAGGCTGTGACACTTCTAATGTACCAAGCGCCTCAGTCGTTTTGTCTACTAGAGTTTTTATTGCTAAGGCACAAACAGCTGTCATTGAACTGTTACCGAAGGGCTGTGTTCCAATTGGCTAAGGGTGAGAGGCTTCATAGGGGCTTCAACCAATCGAAGGAAAATTGACCCATAAAAAATACATTTCAATGTATTGACTCAACATTAAGATTTAATGAGCTTATGGCAGGCGAGACGGACCAGCCCATCTAACAATCTGATTGACAGGTAAGGGATTTCACATCATGGAACGATGAAGAGACTGTTGCAAGCCTGCTCTTTCCCTGTGACAGCATCCCAGGATGTGCTGTTAGAATTTATACAGCCTGTACCTGCATGATTTGGGGCAGTACTCAATGGTGGTACTGCAGCTTTGGAAATATCTACCAATACTGATGGAATTCAGGAGCGAATGGGAAAGGACTAAGGTTTGATGGTAGAGCACTTGCTCTGTGTACAGAAGGAGCCAGGTTCAGTTCTTGGCACCTCCAGTTTTTACTCTATCTCAGTGTACCAGGTGCAGGGGAAGACCATTCCATACTTGAAGCCTGAGAGAAACATTGGCCATTATAGCAGACAATATTGAGCTAGTCGGATCAGCTAATTGGACTCTGTATCTGAACTGTTAATAAGGTTCCACATTCTCTCAGGTATTTTGAACTGATCTACAGGCATTTTAACTACTGCTTTTTGCTGCTGACTTAGAAAAATGTGAGAGGATAATATTAGTATTTCCTATTAGTTGGGCATTTTTCATGCAGAAAGATGATCAAGTTGATAAATAACTGAAAAGCCAAACTGTGAAAATGTTTCTGCATCCTCACTCCACCTACAAAACTAACAGATCTCAGCTCTGGGATCTCAGCCACAATGGACTTCCCATCATACTCAATGAAACCATGATTCTGTAAATACACTGCTGTCCAGAATTCTGACCTATGGTGATCATCATGGACTCCTTCAAGTCCACAGGGATGAGACAGACAGAATCAGAGACAGTTACAACTGTGTACTCTCTGATCAGCAGGGCCACAGGATTCACGCAACATACCAAGGATGCATGACCAAAGCAAACCGACCAAGGGTATATGGCAGCCATTACAAATTTGCATTACCAGTAGTAATGGTGGCTCTTGCACAATCACCAGTCTATTGGATTAACACACGAGAAGCATCACTGAGACTGGATGGTAAAAGGGAAGCAGCAAAGGATACAATCAATATATCTTTCTGATTGGAAAAACTTGGATTGTAAAGAATGTGGGTTAGATGCAAAAGCCACATTTCAATGGGGTGAATCAGCAAGTTCTCCCCCACCCCAATACTTAAACATGTGAGGGAAAATATAGGTGGTCTTATGGCCTCAGAGCTGGAGATTTTCACACCTTTTAAAAGCCACAGTACCCTGAATTAGAAGCTGGCAGATATGGCTTCAACTGCTAAGTCCTACTTCTTTTGCCTTCCTATGCTATCCAAGGCCCTGGAAAACTGCAACTATAGAGGGCAAGCTGCACTGGCTGGTTGAACATGGACCTGGGCTTCATATAAGGCAACTCTGTACTTTTGCTTGAAGCTTTACTCTTTATCATCCAACATGCTGCCAAAAGTTCTTCAAACAACACCGGGGGGTGGGGTGGGGGTGATGAGAGACCAAGACTAACTGAAAATCAGTGTAGTGTAGTGGTTAGACTAGGATCTGGGAGACCCAGGTTCAGATATGGACTCTACCATGGAAACTTGCTGGGTGATCTTGTACTAGTCATGCACATTCAGCCTAAGCTACACCCTGACCTGGATAGCCCAAGCTAGCCTGATCTAATCAGATCCCGGAAGCTAAGCAGGATCGGCCCTGGCTAGTATTTGGATGGGCGACCTCCCGAGGAATACCACGGGCGTGACCCAGAGGCAGGCACTGGCAAACCACCTCTGAAACATCTCTTGCCTTAAAAACAAGTCTAGCTCGCCACCTAGTGATGCATAATGTTAGAAGAGCTAGAACTTCTGGCTGCCAGACAATCTTAGGATCTCCTGGCTATACTACACACACTGCCAGATGATAAGTAATTGATTAGCCTAACCTGCCTCACAGGGCTGTTTTGAGGGTAAGATGGAGGAGATGAGAATGAGGTAAGCTGTGTGGGTTCCCCAACAGGGAGAAGGGCAGGGTATAAATGAATTAAATAATAAATAAAGACTTCTCCCTAGCAGTACTCAGCTGTGCCAGATTCTGGATGCTGTTGGGCAGACAGACGAGAGAAGCCCTTCTTCTCAAGCAACCTGTGGCAGCCCCAGCCTACCTGTGATACTGTGATGCTGCATTTCTTTGCCAGCTCTTCTTTGGCTTCTTCACTGGGGTAGGGATTGCTGAGGTGAGAGTAAAAATACTCATTCAAGATTTCTGTGGCTTGTTTACTGAAGTTACGCCTTTTCCGCCTGAAAAGTGAAGAAAACAAAAGAAATAAAAGAAATCTCAGCTGTGAGAAGTGATCATTGAAAGCTAACCAGGTTGTGCACCTGGGGCAAGGGTTTCTCTAGCTTCTTCTGACGGAGAATTAAAGTTAAACTTTAGAAGAAAGGAAGTTTGAACAGCAGCCGTTTGGGTAGCAGGCAATTCAGATCCAAACCACGGCATGGGTTCTTATTTTAAACCCCTCCTTGCTGTTTCTCCTTGCCTCTCAGTCCCGCTTATCAGTCTTTCAATTCTTACAGTCACCACAGTGGGAGATACTATCAGAGACCTCCCAGTGTCAAATCTAGCCTGAGTACAGCAAGGATATTTCACCCCTCGCTTAAGCATTCTGCCACATGAAGGCAAAAGCAAGAGGATAAGAAAGAAGCAGTATTTTGACAGGCACTGCTTGCCTAGAAAAACAAAATCCAGACCTACAGCCCCCTACCCACAGATACAGGACCCAAATCCCACTGTCAGTCAATTTCTAAAAACATAGAAGAGATATTTGCCAACCAGAATTTCAGTGGACTTACATTTGTAGGCTGCGTCTTAGATATTTATAAGATACAAGTACCATGAAAAAACAATTCTGTGAAGTATTACATCAATGACATCCTTGTAGTAGGTTTTGGGTCACTGATGCATTGAACTGGTCCGAACTGCAAGCTCTTTGAGAATAAATATTTCTGCCTACTGGATGAACACTTCATGAGCATGATGAAGTGAGTTCTGACTCATGAAAGCTTGGGCAGGAATAAATTTTGTTAAGTCTTTAAGGCGCCACTTCACTCCTGTTTTATTTGGCTGCTACAGACCAATGTGGTATTTAGACACCAGTAAAATGTTTAATAATGTATAGGACAAGTTACTAGTATTTCCTGGCCAGATAAACAGTCAGGTACAGGGTATTTTTGCACATATGGTAGAACTGTCCACATGCCCAAGATTTATGGGAAGAATATTGCAAAATAAAGTTATACATGCTATTGGTTACCAAATTCCATCACAAGCCACTGTTAACTTATTAAGGTAGTTGAAGAGGAAACCACAGATGGCTAACTGTTATCAATCCTTCTAATTGCAAAGCTGATGAATGTAAGACTAGCCATGCTGATTCAGACCAATGGTCTATTCAGTACAGCATGCTGCCTCCAAAGTGGCCAGTCAGATGCCACAGGGGATCCCACAAGCAGGACCTGCAGTCAACGGGCTTCACTTGCTGATTGCTGCCCAGCATCTAACACTACAAGGAATTCTTTGAAAACGGAAGGTCATATCATGGCTATCATGGCTAATGATCAATGACACACCATAAAGATTGAGTCTAGGGCTTAACTGATAAATATGCTGATGCACTGCTAAAGATTGAGAGTTTCTGAATGGCTGCATTTAAAAAATGTTCCATTTTTTAAACTGTGAGTTTCATCCAAGTTTTAAAAAACTCTGAAAAATGGTCTTCCACAAGCTGCTTTGCCTTCTCTCTCCTCTCAGTTTCTTTATTTATCTGTACAAGAGTGTTTGTCAGAAAACCCACTCTAAGCATTTCTTCTCCAAGCTCCATGCCATTCGCCCCCTGCCTATGCCACTGGATGACAACTCCACAGGGAACTTCCATCTGGAATGCTGCAACCTATCAGTATCACAGCACACCTGTTCCCCAGCAATCAGCTGTTCCCCTCTGGAATCAGGTATACCTCTTACTCCACTCCCGCTGATTTTGCCTTCAGTTCATGCTCTTTGTGAAGGACCACTTTGCATTCCAAAGGTTTTCTCTTTCTTTCCAACTTTGGGTTCCACCACAAGTTACTTGTTTATTGGCAACTATTAGCCTGCCTTTGTTTAATACACAGAAGCCAGTGCTAGTCTCCAGTCCTCATAGTGCATATATGACAAAGAACCTTGTAACCAACCAGTGTGGGCCAATTTTGAAGCCATCTCTTGGCTTCAGAGAAACCACACACCACTTTAGCAGCCACACCTCTCAGTGCTGCTGTACTGGAAATTCCACATCCCTTGAAAGCTCACATTATGCCCAGCTTCCAAGTACAGCAAAAGCAATCCTCACTTATGCTGGATGATCCAGTTTTGGCTCCTCACACAAACAGTGGTTGAGCCTCATGAAGGATGAGGACAGTATGAACATTTCAAGAGCAAGAGTTGCTTCCATGGAGGTCATTTTGAACCAAGAAAAAGCCAGCTAGAGAGAGCAGCTGTTAGCCAGTGCCTGTGTCCTCACCAACGTACCTCCCTCTTTCCAGATGTCAGCACATTTTCTGTTAAGGTAAACATATATATGTGCATAAGCATGTAAGTCACTTTAAAGTGTGATAAGCATACCAAAAACATGTGTGATGAGCCAAAATCGAAGACACAACCACCAATTGGAGTGTGGGTACACACGTGGATAAAGAAAGCTGAGAAACTGGGGACACACTGCAGCTGAAGGACTCCCTGTTAAAATATCTGCCTTCACCAGAAGTCAGCATGGGACGTTGCTCTAGTATAAATTTATTAGTTCTTCAGTGGCACAAATTCATGCCATGTTTGCAACTGAAGTACTCTTTTAATCACCGCTGTCCCCTTCTTTGGGAAAACAGCTGCATTTAAAGGCTTAGGCATAGCAAAGATTCCCTTTGAAAGCCCCATGCTGAGACATCCTGAGAGCTCACAGATAAGATTCCCCTGGCCAAACGCTTCTCAGGGCACATGCAGTTCATCCAAAAGGATGGTTTCATTTGCCAGCCTCTATGACTTTCCAGTCCTCTGCTACTGAGGGGTTTCCCCCTTCAACTCAACATCTTAGAAGTGCAAATTAAAAGGATACTGAATGGTTAACACCTACTAACAACTGCCACATCAACATAAAGTAGCTGTTGCTAGTGTTCCACTCCCCTTCTCCCCCCCCCCTCACTTTAATTGGAGTCTGAGTGATCTCAGTGACCCTTTGCAAACATAAAGAGATGGTTGCAACACTGTGTAGAACAACTTACCCCTTTAGGGTAATAGAAAGTGGGCACAGATTTGAGGAAGGAAGGAAGACAGGCAGGCAGGCAGGTAGGCTTTTGGACTCTTTGTAAGTCACTAGATAAGAAGATCAACACTCTCTAGGTCTGTCCTTGCCTCACACTTTCCAAACCTTCTCCCTTGCCTGCTTTGACCCCTACACCAAGGGCACTCTATTGCTATTGTATTCTACAAAGCCAAACACCATACTCTAGACAGTAAATTGTGAAGAAAATTGTACCAGGTGAGCCAGTGAAGAGCTTCCGGTCACCTACCTGGCGTCAAGGAACCGTGACCTCAAGATCATGACTGCTTCACAAGTGCTTTGTTTGAGCTGCATCTGAATGGAGCTGAACTTCCGATGAATGATGCCCACCATCCTTTCAATCTCCTTTGGAGAAATGGGACGCGTCCGGCTTTGCTCTCGGAGAAGGTTCATCACGTGCGTGGTAAATTCGTTACATGCCTAGGAAAGAAAGGGCCAGTTAGAGGGCAGCTTTGGCATGTCATATAAGCACCTTTGACCACCACCACCCCCCCCACAATTAACCCCAAACTGATGACATGTTCTGTGAAGGCAAGGTCTGATGGCAAGTGATGCAGCAATCTTGCTGAAGCTAAGCAAGTGTGGGTCTGGTCAGAGTTTCAATGGCAGACTGCCTGGGAATCCTTGGGTGATGGAAGGAAGAGGCAATGTACATATAATTTAGTTAAGATCAAATAAACTGAACAGATTAGGTTAAATCATGTCAAAATGGACCAAAAGAATCAGGTTCTGGGCGATTATCATTGAGGCTGTTTGGTAACATTCCAACAGAAAGATTTTCATCAGTAATATCTAAAAAGGTGCAGGGTTTTCGTTCCTTGATTATCTTACTAGAAAAAACAATGGAGAACAGGGCAGGTGGCTGAGTGGTGTTCAGCTCTGAGAAAAATCCTGATGTTCACCTAAATCTGCACTGATCTCTGGGGACTGGCTGGAACATGATTTGAATATGTCTATGATGTGCGTAAAAGAATCAATTGCACAGCACACTCTTCCCCACCATATTCCCCCCTTTCCATTTTTAGCCTTTTAAAAATAACTCCCTTGGGGAAAGAGTTCTGTGCAACTCCTTGGGTGACCCTGGGCCAGTCACACAGTCTCAACCTTACCTATCTCAGAGTTGCTATCAGAACAAAATGGGAGGAGACATCCACATAACACAACTCTGGGCTCTTTTGAAGAAAGGGCAGGATAAAAATGTATAGTTAGATAGAATATTTTGAAGATCGGGCACCTACCCACAGAAGCACGAGCCTCCCCCCCACACACAAAGTTTCCATTGCCAGTCTCCTGTCCCTCTATTTTTCTGCCCTTTCTACCCATGACATCCCATCCCAAAAGAAATCTGCTTCAAGAATATAATCTTTCGTACCTTGGAAACCTGCAAGTCACAACCCTACTTTCACTGTTCCTCTCTCATGCCCAGCTCCTTTCAGTCTTTCCAAACAAACGTGGCATCCCAAACTCCTTCACTGCTATAATTCCTATCTTTTTTTAGATCAAACCTGACTTGCACAGACTATGCCAGTAGTTTCCAGACTGCATGTTGGGACAGGAAAAAAAAATCACACATGACTCCTATGAGCTCAGACTATTCATCCACAAAAGAGTCTGTCTGATGTGTCTCTGAATGATTCACTGCTTTGGCTTTTCCTCATCAGCCTCTGCTAATAATTTGGTTGTGTCTCTGTATCAGGAATGAGCGGACCACTCAGCCCTGCCACAATAGATAACTCTGCTGCCTCACTCTTGGAGAAGGCTTTCCATTGCATTTCACGAGTTGCCACTCCAGTCATTCATTCTTCCAGTGAGGAGTCATGCTCAGAGAAGTTATTTATACAGAACTGCACAGGGTGGCCTCTTCTGTGAATAGATAACTTTCACATTTTAAAAGCAAGCTTTTCAGATGCAAGAAGAAAGTACACCTCCAGTTATAATCCAGGGAAGAAGCACACTGTGGCTACCCAGAGTTGGGAAAAACATTGCGCTTGTACTAACAGTCACTGTCTTTGCTGCCTCCATTACTCCACAGGTCAATCTTAAACTGTATTATATCCTTCTGAGCCCACTGACTTCCAACTTAGAAGGGTTTAACTTGGCTCAGGATTGCACTGTCAGTGCAGTTCCTGTCTGGCCCATTAGCCTGCAGAGAGATAAAGAGGTGAAGAGTGAAAAGTTTACACAGGAGGGGGGGGGGGAAGGGAGAGGGAAATGAGAGAATATCATCCTTCTTTCCCCCAACATTTGCTGGGAATCTCTCTTGCAACTTATTAACCGAAGCCATCTATGAATGCAAACGCTGATTAGCAATTTGGCAACAGACCAGCACATCCGCAGGATTCATAGAGCTTCCTTTTAAACCAGTAGTTCATACATGATTAATTAGAACATCTCATTTATGTAGTGTGCACTTTAGCTCATTACTCTAAGTAAAATTTGTTAAGTATTTACATTTAGATAATTAAAATCTGGGTACACCCTTAAGAAAGACGCATACACTCCTGGCAAAGCGATTCCTCTCTGCCTTTACATGCCTGAGAGCAAAAATTACAGGCTAACCCCTCACCACCCCATTCCAGAGGCAATGCCCCATGAAACCACAGTTTCTCACCCCAAGGGACACAGTGGCCCTCTTCAAACTGTCTTTGTATTCCATTTTAGTAACTAGTTGCTAATGGGTTTTTTCTGTCATTTCAGACAGACATATTTTAGTAACTGGCTGCTAGCAGAATTTTCTGTTCATACAAACCTGCTTATGTCGGGTTAGCAAAGCATGGTTGAGGCGCTTTTGAGGGAAACTGCTTTCTTCTGTTTTCTACCCCTTTGCTGTGCTTTTGAATCGCCACAGTGTGCTGTTTAAAATGTCCACAGCGCTTCCTACAATGCTGCTCCCCCCCCCCCGCCCTTTTTCGCCACGCAATCTTCCTTGGACTTCTTTTAACGTTCTAAGTTGAGTGCTATTGTGCTAAACCAATATAGCACTTTAGTGCTATAGTGGCAACATTAAGATTGTGGCATCTCAAGTGCCACAGTGAGATCGTGGCTGTTGTTACCTGGAAACTAGAGGAGCTCATTGGGCAGCGGGTGCTCAGGGCATCAGTGATTGGTGTGATAGATGTTGCTAATCTAAGAAAAAGTGTCCATAGCAAACATCCTGATGTTCACCCTTCCATGCAGCCCATCCATGTGACTGGCTGATAAGTGACTTGTTGCCAAGAGGATCACAGGTATATATCTCAAGGAGGCAAACTTCTTCTCTTTGTGAGCTGAAGTTGGCGTGTGGTTTGTGTGTTTGTGTGAGGCTATTGATCTTTCAATCACGGTCTCTATCTCTACTGTGGTTCAACTTCTGCTGGAGGTGCTGCTGCTGCTGACCAACAGCACAGTTACCTTTCATGGAGTGCTTCTGCACATACTTTGTCAGTCTGTGCAGAGATCGAGGGTGCGTTTGGCGAGCAGTGTGTCCTCCAAGTACTGCCAGAGGGCATCTTTGAGAACACAGGCACCACTCTTCTCAGCCCATACAGTCCCTCGTCGCTGGTGGGTCAAACCATGCAGCAAGGACTGGTGGAACAACTGTGTAATGGCCAGATGGAGTGATAAAAAGTGACTGGACAATTTCCGGATGTCTTGGGCCACTTTCTTTGAAATTGCTGGCAGCCTGAGGCATCGCTTGGAGCGCCAAGCCACCCACATGCACCCTTCTATTCCTGTGGCGAAAAGATTGGGGATTACTCTGTGGTACCTCGCCAATCAGGATTGCTACAAATTACTCTGAGAGCAGTTTGGAATAGGGCTGTCAACAGGTTCTCTGTTAGTCAAAGAGGAACATTTGGGCAGATATCCTCCAAGTTCACAGTTGTTAGAGCCTCGTCACAAAACAGTTCTTGAGAAAAACCTCAGGATGAACAGAAGAAGCTGGCTCATCATCTTTGAAGGTGATGCTATGTGCCAATCTCTTAGGGTTCATGCTAGCATCTCCTTTCAGGCATCTGTGTAACTCCCTATAATAGGGAAACATGGCAGGTCAATTACCAGACCATGAATTATGAGCTACCCACTCCCTTGTACTCAAGCCACAGAGTTTCTGTTTTTGTGTGACATTCCTCAGGAGTCCACTTACGGCCACGCCTGGACCTCTCCTCTGAAATCCTCTTTCAACAGTTATAATTCCTGTACAAGGATTGCAGGGCTTGCTGGATTCTCTCTTCCCCCCAAAATGCAAGGAGATCAAGAGTTTCCTGCTCCTTACCACACTCATTCTTCTTACAGCTGACCAACAAGACTAGCCTCACATATAAGCACACAAACCACATGCCAACGTCAACCCACAAAGAGAAGATGGTTGCCTCCCTGAGATATATACCTGCGATCCACTTGGCAACAAGTCACTTACCAGCCAGTTGTGTCTGTTCATAGATGGGTGCTTGCTACAGACACCTTCTTAGGTTAGCAATGTCTGTTACACCAATCACTGATTTCCCGAGCAACCCCTACCCAATGAGCTACTTCTCTCCTCGTTTCCAAGTAACAATAGCCATGATCTCACTGCATCAATATAACACTTGAGATGCCTTGACTCCACTGAGTCAGTCTCAGTGGTGCTGCTACAGCACTGGAGTGCTGTACTGGTTTAGCGCTACAGCGCTCAATTTAGAACTTTAAAAAAAGTCAGAGGAAGACTGCATGGCAAAAAAGGGCAGGGGAAAAGTGGAACCATTTGAAATTACCATAGCCCTTCAGAGACGGCTCATTAATGGAAGGAAATTCACTGTATGAAACCCCCGGCCCTGTAACACTTGGGCCAACAACAAATAACATTTGGTCTATAATGGTAATGTGAAAAGGGCCAGTGAATATATGTGTATATAACTGGAGTACACATCTCTACTATACACAAACAGGGAGATAAGAGTCTTAAGCTCTCCGCAGCTGTCTCGCTATGATTGTGGCTCAGTGGTAAATTACATGCAGGATGTCCCAGGTTCAATCTCTGGCATTTTCTGACAAAGACACTTCAAAAGTACTGAGTTTGGTAGACCTATGGGACAACTCTGAATAAAGCAGCTTTGTATAAGTCCGGGCTACAGCTCTGTGGCAGAAGATCACCTCTTCACAACTAAGCATATTCATTTAAGGGATCCCTAGCTGGTGCTGGGAAAAGCCTACCCCTGGAGATTCATAACATTTCAATCTAATCTGTGCTGAGTCAGACCATTGGTTCAGTCAGAGTAGACAATATCGAATAAGAGGGAACAATGTTCTGACTTGGTATGACCAGCTTTATCTTAATAGGTGAAGGTGAGAACACCTGTTTCACATATAGTAGCCCCAGATTCAATCCCTGGCAATAAGAAATTAATATGCATAATATTGTTTGCATAATTTATTCTACTAATTAAGGGGAAAGGGCAGCAAGCACAGCATTGAGGCCACCACTTTTACAAATACAACGGGGCTTGCACATGGTAGCTTTCCCTGCCCCAGTCCCCGAGCAGTGGCCACAGCCCCTACCTGGGCAACTGGCACTTTTCATTTTTTTTAAAAAATTGTCAATTTCATATCATTGTAATTATATACCATTATAACAATAATTATAACAGGTTCTGTGAATTCCTACTTTAATTTTGTAAAGTCTCTAGCCCCTTCTGTTGCAAAGATATGTCTTTATCTCTGTAATGGAAGCAACAAAATACTTGCATTTTTTGTAAAACAAAAGCCTGGAATTCACAGAATCTATTACACTTATAATAGTATATGTGTGGTGCATGTCCTGGTAACATCTAGATTAGATTACTGCAATGTGCTGTACATGGGATTGCCTTTGAAGACTGTCTGGAAGCTACAATTAGGACAAGAATGTTGACTGGTATAGATCACAGGGACCATATCGTTCCACTTTTGTTCCATCTACAGTTTGCTTCCAGGCCCAATTTAAGACGCTGGTATTGACTTTTAAAGCCCTGTATGGCTTGGGGGCCAACATACTTTTAGGAACGACAACTGCCATATGAACCTATCCAACCACTCACTGCTTCGGGTGCCCCTCTATTTGAGGCTAGATGGGTGACGACCCAAGAAAGGGCTGTTTTGGTTGTGGCACCAAAACCTTGGAAATCCTTTCCCAGGGAGATTCACCTGTCTCCCTCTAGTCTTGCCTTCTGCCTCACTAACTCTCATTATCCCTCCCTTCAAAATGCTTTAATGTTCAAAATATTTTAAGGTTTGCCACTTTGGGGGCCCTGAGTTGGGTAGAAAAGCAGCACAGAAGTGTTTTCAATAAATAAAAAATAATTATACATTGTGTGAAGAAGCATTTCTTTTGTCTGTCATTAATCTATTCCTAATCAATTTCACTGGGTGAGCCAAAAAGGAGAGGGGGGAAAACCTCTCTATTCACTTTTTATATATCACAAAATATTTTATCAGCTCTATAATAACCCCAATTATAGTTTTTTCTAAACTAAAGAGCCCCAAATGCTTTGGCCTTTCATTATAAAGAAGGTGCACCAATTCCCTGATGATTTTAGCTGCCCTTTTCCAGCTCCATAATATCCTTTCTGCAATGGGGCAACCAGAAGATATCTGTGCAAACGAAGGTTCCCAGCTGCTCTGGGTGGTTTGGGACGCTTACAATACTTTTGCCTACAGCAAAAATGTATTTCAATGTAATTATAGAAGATAGCTTTCAATATGTCATCTCTATTATAGTAGCTGTAAATTATGAAGAGAAGCATTTCTCCTGGCGCTAAGAAAGTAGAAGAGAAGCTGATGGCATGACACACTTTCTGGAGCCCCCCCCCCCCTCTTGCTATTTTAAAATGCATCCCTCTAACTGGCAACAAATGTCAAAATCAAATTCTGGGTAGATTGGATTCTATGTGAGGGGGAGAAAAACGCTGCAGTAAAGACAATGTTGACCTTTCTTCTTGGGTTCAAAGAGGCGAGGACAGCACAAAAAGCAGTAAGAGGCCCTTCAAAGATAGGGGGAAGCAACAATAATTTGAGGGCCAAATCAGAGGTCCACGAGCAGCGATTCGCACTTCCTGTTGCTTCTCCCATAACATTTCACCCAGGGACTTCTCATCCCAGTGGATGAGTCACAGCTCAGCCTACAGTCCGAGATTCAGATCTCCAGCATCTCTGCTTAAGGATCTCAGGGAGCAGAAATTAGGGAAAGATCCTCTTCTAAACCACTGTCAGGCAGAAAAGATAATAGTGAACTCAATGGACTGGCTCAGAACCTCACAGTGGGTACTACAAAGTGTCCAAATTTGATCCTGATCATCTGGAATTGCTCAGACCATCATGCTTTGTGTGAAGGATAATGACACAGAAAACACTAAAATACAGTAACAGCAGGTTCAACAGATCGGTTCCATACTTTGGCTTTTATGTTTGCCCAACTCTCCCCTTGTATGCACCACCTCTAATCTTTCTTTTTGCTATCTAGCTCCCTGGTTAGCATTTTTAACAGGGAGTGCATTTTAAAGGTGAGGAAAGATTAAAGCACTAGCTATGCATGCATGGATGATTCACAAGGCTTTTTTACTCCCCTTCTCTCTGGTATGAGCATGCACAGTCGCTTTGGCAGAGTTTTTCCCATTAGGTGTCTATCTGCCTCTGAATTCTGTTGCCTGGGTCTTCCCTCACATCTAGGTGAAACCTGGAAAATACATTTCATACTTGGGGGAAAGAGCTGAAGAACCCTTTGCCTATGTCTCAAATAATGGGGGGGGGGGGGGGGGAGAGCAAGCAAGAAGCAGGGAGGGAAGATGTTTGGGGGGCTTATACTGGGGGCCAAGCTAAGCAGGTTCCTGGGGCAAAATTGAGACCCCCCCTATCAATACCTTCCGTTCACTGCCCCCAGTCTGCCCCTTTTCTTCTGGGACAAAAGTTAACGCATCTACCTGCCTTGCCTTCACAAAGAGCTCATGCCTGTACTGCGCAGCCGAAAGCACACATCTTCCACCCTCTCCACCTGTCTACTCTCCATTGTTTCCACCTGTAGCAACCTTCAGAAAACCTGCAGCCAATCAAGGTGGAGAAGCGGTCCCATTTGCCTGTTAGTTGTGGAGACAGGCACAGTTCTCGAGACAAACTAGTATGAGACAGTTTGCTGCAAGGCATGGAAAAAATTATCATATTTCTGTACAGCAGACACTGCTGGGTGTCAGGATCAACAGGGGGAAACTTCCATGTTTCACATCAGCTCTGTCTCTTGCTCTCCCAGCAGCATTCTCCTTCCCCCCCCCCCCCCCCCGCTAGTTTCCTGGGGTTTGGACGGATGGATCTGACATTTCAGTTGAAACCTTTGCAAATGGAGCTACGGGGCTTGAATGCTGGGCCCCTTTCAAATGCTTACATTTATTACAGTCAGAGGCTACAAGGCCATAGAAACGGCTGCCCACAACACTGGAAATTTATTCCCGCTCCCATTCTGTCTAGTGCCATGCTGCAACAGTGGGTATTTGCACAATGCAGTCATTTCAAAACAAAGCTGTTGTTTTTTTCCATTTTGCATGTCCTATAGTTAAAACAAGAGGTCTCAAGAAATTTGTGCTTAAACAGCTGATATTCTGGGCTCCGGAGGCATGAGAACAATCCTTTTGCATTTGAGGATTTTTTACTCAGTTCCTCAGATGGCTAAGAAAAAAGAGTGTGCCCAAGAAAAAGGAAACGTCAGAAGCCAAAACTGCATGCCTAGGAAAGCCAAATTTGTCACAAACAGAATCATACAAATTGTGGAAATGACCATTTTGTTATTTCACCCTAACAAGTCAACTATTCTCAGCTGGTTCACCACGAATGCGAAACTTGCTCAGCAGCAGCAGACTTGATTTCAGTTCACTCAACATGGTCCAAGGCAGCTTTGGGTTTTTTGGGGGGGGAGGGGTATGGTGGCAGGAGAGAGGCCACATTGCCAGGTGTATGGGTACAGATCCCACTACTGCCTCCAGGGTTTTTTTGGGATAGAACTTCAAAAGTCTGCAAAAGCAACAGCAAGGCAAAGGAACGCCTGCGTACACCAGGGGAAACAATGCATCTGTTATACCATGATCCACCTCTTTTTAAAAACCTCCCCACCCCTTTCAGTGAGTTAGTTGTGCTGCCCCCATTAAAAAATAGTATGGAAGCAAACCTTCAGAAGAGGAGAAGGAATGGGACAACACAGCAGATCCCTCCTCCACTCTAGTAACTGGCCACTGGTCATGCCAGCTAGAGACCCAGAAACACCATACACATGGCATAGAAATACTTCTCATCTTTAATAACCAGCTCTATGATTCATTAGGTGGTCTCCAGAAGCCTAAAATAATCAATTCCTGAAAAAGTAAGTTCCCAGTCCTCAGGATTGTTTTAAAAAGCATGACAATATGGTTTTAATTAAGACACACAAACATACATGTCCCAAGAGAAACAGCACACAGCCATCCAAACTCTTCTGCTGAATTGTAGCCAAACTAACTGAACTTGTTCATTGCCATCATAAACAAACCAACATTTCTGATGTGTTAATTTTTCAAAACCCCAGTACTGCTACTCAGAGTGCCTAAAAAGACATTTTGTGTTGGCTGCCAGAAAACCAAAGCAGGAGAAGAAAAATACGACAATTTAAAACATCAAACCCTTGGATTGCAATTGATTCCCCCCCCCCCAGCCCCCCTGCAGAAATGTCATATGTGGGTTTTCAGGGAGGAGGGAAGAACAGTTTTTACAATATAAAAGAATTTCAAAATGGCAACACAATGCTTTCTAAAATGCTTCCCCTTCCCCCAATGCCACATTCATTTCACTGTGACATTTTCCCACTAGCCTTTGTAACCAACACACAGGAACAAGTAGGAGCCTCCAAAAGTGGCATTTTCTCGTCCTGGTGATTAATATGAAACCACTCAACATTCCAGCCTGGTTTTATCTTACAGTACTGTAACAAGGCTACTGAGACAGCAAAGCCTCCCTAGTCTGAGTGCCCCTGCAACAACTGCAGCCTCTGATTAGCCCTCCTTTAGCAAATTGGATTTTGTGGTTTCTCTTCAATTTCATTCCCACTGACACACTCACAGGACAGAGTGCCAGAGTGGAGTCAAGAAAGCTGGGCCTTCTCTTTCAACTTTAGTTCAGAAAACCAACCACAAGCTGTGCTGGTTCACTGAGCTGATAAGGTTCAAGCACTGGTAGCTTTATTAGGACACCTCGGGGAGAAAAAGATGACGATGCTTGTGGTGTGTCAAAACACCAGGCTCTTCGGTCTTGTCTCTCTGCAGCTGTACAAAGATGGGTGCTCAAGGAACACGGGGGTACTGGAAGAATTCTCTAAGAGCTGCACTCAAAAGGGCTCCGAGATGGACACATGGAATGGAAGGATATATTTTATTTTTAAAAAGCATGACAATATAGTTTATGGCTTTGTGTGGATGGGAGAAGGGAAGCTGTCACTGGAATTAATCAAATTGTACTCTCTCTTTTTTTAAAAAAACAGCTAAGAAGTTAAAGCAGACTTGGAGAATTATTGGGGGTTGAGGCAGAACTGACAGTCCTGTCCTGCTAGAGGTCTCTAGAGGTTTTCAATACCATAGGACCAGAATCCCATATCACAGGAAGCTATCAACGTAGTCAATAAAGGATTTTTCAAAGCATCTCACAGTAGTTGGGAGCTAAGCACTACAAAGCATTTACATAGCACTTCAGCATGTTCAAAACACTTCATATATATCGCCTCTGTAATCCTTCCTACCACACAATAAGGATATGGAGATAGTATTATCGACCTGTGACAGATGGGAGGAGTGCAGCAGAGACTGAGTGAAGTTTGAGTTTGGTTCATGCAACTGTAAGGCAAGACTAGAACCAAAGACTTGCTTGTTCATAGCTCAGTCTTTTATATTATACTACCTTTCAAATTGATAGCTGCTATAACATGTGTTAGTTGTTAATACCACACCAGAACCAGTCAGACCTGCTACTAGCTGATGCTTTGCAGAGGTGGAAAACCAGATTCCAGACAGGCCTTGAAACTGACTGGTGGACTCATGAACCTAATAATCACATTTGCTGCTTCCTTTTCAGTTTCCTTAGTCTTGTTGTGAATTAGCTGTGTTGGAGAGGGATATATTCTATTGACATGTAGTTTGACTTTTGGCTAACTTTTGGTTTTGATTATTATTTGCACTCACTGCTGGTTACTCTTGTGATCTGAAGCATGGGTTGTTCAAATAATCCATCCCTCCATCCCACCCCCACCCCCCGTATTTTACCAGATGCTGCCATTTTAACTTTGATGTTATTGCAAGCTTCTGAGGGGATTTTACTGAAAAGACAGTTCTACATTTTAAAATAAATCAATCATCTGACGTCTGATCGGACAACCTTTAGTTGGAAGTAGGTTTTTGACTGTGATTTAGAGGGAAAGCATTAAACACAGTTTGCTAGCTTGGACACCATGGTAAACTATAGCCAGTGCTAAAATGGACACTGAAAGGGAAAGATACGAATGCACTGAGCCATCATCTCTACAGCATTTTTCTGAGGAAGCACAGCCTACAACTTAGAGGTCTGTTATTCCTCCTCCAGTTACCAAACTTCACCTGGTCCTATTTTCAGCTCACTCCTCAAACTTCAGAAGCTAAACTATGAGCAAGTTGGACACAAACTCACTCAGTGGGCCTGGGCAAGCTATTCACTCTTATCTTCCTACCTGTAATGTAATCAGAGAGGCCTAACTTTTCAGGCCTAATCTCAGGATTTCTGCAATCATCTATGTGAAGGTGAGAGTACCTGAAAAGTGTTCCATAAAAATAAAACAATATTATTTCTGCCTGTTGGCCCAAGATCCAGACAGGGCCCTGCACTGCTACTCCTTCCTGGTTTTAAATGAGAGCCAAACTAAGTATGACGGTAATGCACTTTGAGCACACAGCTTCTGAATTAAAAATCCTGATCAGAGCTTTGCAGATGAAGATGAAGTCAAGCATATTCAGAGAGAGGATGCAACATCTAACCTGTTCATATTTCTCCAACTCCGTGTGATAGATCTGTCTGATCTGGGTCAATTTGGCCCTGTAATCTGAGTGTTCGATAGAGTTATCTGAAGTCCCGCCGGAAGCCGCTGCCGCCGCCGCCGCCGCTGCTGATCCTCCACCTTTCTCAGGACCTGAAACCCCTTCTGCCAGAAGCATATTGTCCAATCGCATTAGCTGGGGGTCAGGAGGATCTTCCTCTTGAGCTCCTCGGATGCTGAGACCTTTGAGTGAAGGAAAGAGAGGGAGGGAAAAAGACCTAAATTAATCTAGCCTGCATCCCATAAGCCTACCCCACCTTCTCTGAGCCTCTGATATAGTTTCTGCTGAAAGCCATTTCAACACAAATTTGTGCAGGCTCACCGTCACGGATGTTGCTGCTCAAGAAGGAGGATGTACTATATGTTGTGAACACTCAGCACTAAAAGAAATAATAATTATGTTGTATCAGAACAGCCAGAATGTCTGCATCAAGAGAAAGAAGACTGTAATTCCAAGGCTTGGCTGGAGGCCGCATGCAACAGCAGCCTTGCTGAAGCTGAGTGGGCTTAGGCCAGTCTAGCAGACCTCCTGGGAACCCTACATACAACACCTTAACTCCATGATGGAAGAAAGGCAGGATACCAAAGCAATTGAAAAGCATTTTGAAAAGAAACATTCTGTGACATGAATCAAGTATGCAGATTCAGCTTATTTGCATATCGTGCACTGCCTCTGCTGGTAACAACTTCTGTGACTCAAATTATTTATTTAGAGAAATCTAGGCTACTTACTGTTTTCAATATAAATAAATACAAGGACTAAAAAGAGCACTAAAGCCAGTACCATATTATTTATTTATTTATTTGACATATTCTGCCCTCCCCGCCGAGGTGGCATGATTAAGCAGCAGCATGACTAAGGTACAAAAGACTAGTAAATTCAGGTTGGAAGGATCTTAAAAAATACCAGAAGCCCAAGAGAATAGGAAGGCCTTCACCTGGTACAACAATATTAACCAAGATGGCATCAGGCAAACATGGAGAGAGAGAGAGAGAGAGAGAGAGAGAGAGAGAGAGAGAGACCCAAAACCTGGGTAACACCCCAGAGACGCTTGCTTATGTACATGGAAAATGGCCTCACTGATCGCATTCCTATTATGCATATTAAGCAAATCTACATTTATTTGCTTTTCTGTGCAGCTTCTACCAGTGAACTGTGCAAAGCACATTTTCCCCTTTGGCCTGAGATTTCACCAGGTACTGACATTTTTATCACCATCAGCTAAGGCATTAGGGCCAGAGATATGCTTTTAAACACACATTAACAGCAACTTCTTTGGACTCCAAATTCTGCACACAGCATGAAGCTCTGCGCTAATTTCATGCTAGTACATGCAGAACTCAAGACATGCTTAAAAGATAATGAATTTTTAAACAACATTTCTATGTGTTACTGCGTGGTTTTTCCCTGGCTGATTTCATGTTTGGGGGGTCTTCTGTAAGATGACATCTAGTGCCCCCGTTCCAGGTGAAATTGTGACACAGAGACGACAGGCGAGCAAACAACAGTTGCTACTTCCTAGTTATTTGCTTCTTGCTCACCTGCCTGGACAAAAATTCAGCAGCCACTCTTTCATTGCCTGTCCTCTCAGCAGCTGTTACTGCTCAGTCAAGCAGGTCTCTGAACGGTAGACAGCAGCAGGCAGCCACCATCACTGCCTGCCCTCTGACAACCTGGCAGAGAGGGACAGGAGAAACAGCAGAGGAGTCTGCCAAGCAAGAGGTGAGGGTGGTGGGCCCACTTGTTTGGAGGAACGGATATAACGTCACCACCTGGAGAGGGTTGGTTGCCATTGCTGCTACTGAACACTAGCAGGCTCTCCCTGTGCCAGGGCTTGAGACACTGCAGGCACCACCATGCCAAGGTGCCCAGAAATTTCATTGTGGTGCCTAGTATTTTCAGCAACCATTTTACTGTAGCATCTCTCAACAGTTCTCAGTGGAAGTTCAAAGCTTATTCATAATTTTGCATCAGAACGTTTCCTATATGACAAAAATAAATGTGCATGAAATTCCTATCCTTGTATCTCTTACATTTATACGTAAGCTGAACTTTGCATAATTCAGTGGTGGTAGATGACAATTTCTTAACCAGCTGCCTCCTCTGTTAGCTCCACTATTCAACTCAATGGAAGTTTTTAAAGCAGTGATGGAATTTTGAGAAACTGGGGAGAAGTTAGGCTATAGTTAAAGGTTAGCCACATTCATTTATACACGACAATTTTGTCATAGCTTTCGAAAATTACAAGGAGCTGTGAAGAGGTCAGGTTCTACTGTGGTCACTAAATATGGTGATTAAAATATGAAACTCTGAATAATGAAAAATAATCTGACTCCTAAATTCTTAGGCTGGCTCCTAGAGCCAAAGAAAATTGGTCAAGACCTGCCCAAGGCTGTAGGACCAGGGCAGATGCCCAACCGCATCTATCCCTGACATTGGGTCAGATGCCTAGAAGAGGTCTGACGGAAGCCCCAAGTGACAGAAGGCCAGGACTTGACCCACCACATCTAAATAGCCCTAACCGCAGCTCCCACGCCCAAGAACAGATGCAGCTGGTAGGTCATAGATCTGCATTTGACACAAGCCCCAGCAATTGCTTTGTGATGCCTGGCTCTGTGGTGCAGAAAAGCTGCATTTCACACTTCTCCCAGAATCACTTGTTTAAACCACCCAGCAAGTGTAATTGCCATTTCAGCGCTAACTACATGTTCAAAACTGCCGGCATTGTTACCAGCAGCTGGCAGGGAAACATCAGCATTATATATTTAAAAAAATCTGCCTCTGAACAGAGGATTCCAAAATGCTGCCTAGTCACCAGTCTCAACTGACTAGTATAGATCAAGGCTGACAATTTGTAGGTTTAATCAGGTCAGACGGGCTCACTGCCAAGACGCACTCAACACTGCCGAAAAACGGAAAACAAAGTTGAGAAATAATTACGGTTGTTGTTGGGGGGGGGGGGGACTGCTAGAGCAGTGGCTCCTCGGATCAGTATTTCCATTAAAGATGTAACACGACCCCCAAAACTATCCCAGTCCAATTAACCTCTTCAAATCTGCTTTAAAAGCAGGTATCCCTGACAGATTCTCTCTGGGGGACAAGCTGGCACCTACTGTGTGTTTGCATCCAGACTCTACCTTCTGTGGTGCTCATGTTTTTGTTTATACACACCGGCACCAGCTCTGCGTCAAGTGCAGCTGACATGACAGTAACATCCATAAACTGCCAAGTATTCAGCTCAGAAGCGGCAACGTTATTTGTCTCACTCGCCTGAATCTAGCCCAAATTCCTCAGGGAAAAGGGGGAGGAGAATTATTTCCGGCTTTTTTGCCCTGCACATCTGCATAAACATCAGTTAGTCCCTTGTCATATAAAAAGTGCGAGAAAAACACAAACACACACACACAATGAAACCTACCAGCTTCGTGACAAGCAATAATTTCATGCAATATGGTTACTTCTGCTGAAATGTCTCGTTGCCACTTACAAGCACTTAACTCCACCACCAATACATGTTCGAAGTTGGAAGGCAAAGACTACAGCTCAAGGCATCTGCATATGTTTAAGCTGCATGGATATCAACGGGGCACAAGCTGCACACAACTACGTACAGAACTGCAGTCATAATGTCTTGCAGCCAAGCAGGCATCAAGAGAATGCAACAAAGTGAACCAGAACTGGGATTCCAAAAAGGAGTATTAATGGAAAGGGCAGAGAGCCTGACTCTTCCCAGCCATCTCTAGCCACCATGAATAGCACTTTCAGAATTCAAAGCACTTCCCAAACATCATCTTTTGCCATAAAAACAAACCAGTAAGGTACATCAGTATTATTAACCCCATATTGCAGATAGGAAGACTGAGCTGAGAGTGTCGCTTACCCAAGCTCACCTGATGAATGTGTACCAGGGGCAAGATTCAAACCAGAATGCCCTGACTCAAAACCTGACCTCATAGTCACTACAACATATAAACCTTCTTTTAGTATGAAAAGGCTGATTACAGGGGGTGTTTGATTCTTGATATCAAGTGGGCCCTCCATGGTTGTAAATGATGCTCCCAACTACATGTACCCTCCCCCCCCCCACCATGAAGATAATTGCAGAGGGCAAGCTTTTGACTCTTGAAAGCTCATACCCTGAAAATCTTGTTGGTCTCTGCAGTGCTACTGGACATCTTATGTCTCTGTTGTGTCTCTGTGGTTTCCCAAGTTTCACCTTGGTGTAATCAGATCTCATGAAAATAGTTTCCTCAGCATCTCCCAACAACACACAGCTCAAAACCACACCAAAACAGCTCCTCCTTTGTAGCCTTCCTCTTTTGAGCTTTTTTTTTTTTTTTTTTTTGGCTCTCAGAATTGCAGCCAAGATTCCTAAAGGCATGGAAAACAGGAAGCAAGTGTGACATGTCTCCTGCCCAAATCCTGCATTTGTTTTTGGAATTCCGAGATCAAAGTTGTCAATACACAGCTGATTCCTCCTCACTTTTGCCTTAATGCATTACTCTAATACATTAAGGAACCTTCAAAAAGCTAAGCTACTTCAGAGAAGTTTCTAGCAGATTATGTCTAATTTATATGTGTAACTTTATGACAATTTGCAAATGATTGCTAGTTAACTAGTGAGTAGGCTGTCTGCTTTGTAGACACCCCCCTCCCCTCTGGAGATTGTAGCAGAAAATCTCATGTAAAAGGAAAACCTCTGGCCACAGCCCTGGGCAAACATGGGTAGGATTCTAAGTTGTTAAATAATTTAAATAAGTGGGGCCATAGCTCTGTGGCAGAGGGCGTACTTTGCATCCAGAAGATCCCAGATTCAGTTCTTGCCAACACCAGATAAATGATTTCAGGGAGTTGGAGTTGGGAAAGACTTTTCTCTGCCCAAAACCCTGGAATACTCCTGCCAGTCACAAGAAGTGATACTGAGCCAAATAAAAACAATCCAGTCCCATAAAGTTAGCTTCTTACATGTACTAGACTACATGGGCCATTGGTGACTCTGTGAAAGCACAATTCCTATTGCAATCCCAATTTAAGGTTGTTGGGGGTTTTTTAAAGCAAAGCCCACTTCAGTTTCTGGTCCACAGGAAGGGATATGTATAATCCACAGGGTGAGCTAATATACCAATGTAAGCAAGATGGACCAGGATGTTAACATTCATTTGAGGGCTAAGCATATGGAAATTGACTGCCATTAGAATAGAAAAGATGTGCTGCTAATTAAGCAAGTCCTACAAGGCTATGTGTGGGAAGAGGGTGAACATTCATGCACATACTTAATTTCTGAATTATTGGCAGAGTACCTAGCATATCACAAAACAAGCAGGCTGCTTCCCCACAGAGGGATCAGCTAGGACAATGATGCTATATGGCTGGGAGTCTTCCTGGATCCAGGTTTCATCACTTGTAATGATGATCTCATGAATCTGCCTCATCTGGCAAAATCTGTCTTTCCTTTATCCACCAGCTGCACACAGTGGATGCTACCTAGCATCTGCCTTTATAAATTATGCACTGATAATATATGTATTTTTGACATATAAGCTCACACTGAAGCTATTGTTTCTCTATTTTTATTCCTCAGTATATCAACCTATGAGTTTATTACTACTTAGCTCACTGACCTTTCAATGCATCGTGGTATTAAGGCACTGAGTGGGCTTGAAAGAACACAATAATACATCACTCCTAGCACAACTGGAGAGGTACTAATGGCCTCTCCGGAAGTACGAAGACCCCAGCTAGATAGCCCTGCAACATTCCAGAGCCAAATATTTTCATATTAAATCTGGCACCCTGGACCAGTGCACCTTTGATCAATCTTTCAGGACCATTTTTAAGCCTGACAATTTCTCTCCCAGTAGGAGAAGTTTCAAGATCTTCATGGGTGAGCTGTGGAAGGTTAACCACAAACCTGTTTGCGCCCGATTTCCATCTACTTAGAGCCACACCATTCATTTTGGTATCTGCAGGATCCAGACAAATCACATAAACAGACGCTAAAAACATTGTTTAACAATGAACTTGGCTTTGTTATAAAACCACAGTTTTAGCATATCTTCCAGCAGATCCTAATTAGCTGTCTTTCAACACGCCGTGCACCTGCCCCCACAGATAACAGACGAGCGCGCCTGCACAGGCAACGGCATTCAGAGGCCAATAAATAAATTGCAGGTCAAAATTATTACAAAGCTTTTCCTCCGAATAAACCCATCTCCTTCACAATACAAAGCCGCCGATATGAAAAGCACCTAAAAACCCACTCAAATGGTATGATTACAGGGGCCGTTTGAGTTTAATAATCTGACTGTAATTCAGGCATTTTCAACAGCTCATTAAGGGTTCATTAATATATGGGCAAGCTTTTGAAGTATAAATAAGCAGATTAGAAGCCTGCAGTGTCTGAACTGTACAGTAGGTATCCCAGCTAACGGAATAATGTTGCATGCACAATGCGAGGTTGGCCCAAGAGACTTCTAGTGGAGACGCAGGACACTGCTTTCTCAATCTTTATGTATTAATCTGCTTGCTTGTTCACCTTGTGAAGACTGTGCAGGAGGGGTGGCTTTCCTGAAGCTTTAAAGGCAAATATTTTAAATCATGCCCATCAGAGGGCAACCAGACCAGATGGATCCACTTGCTAGACCAAAACACTAAAGGGTAAACAGATGAAAGGCCCAGTCACCACCAGGTGTTCATCCAGTTTTAGGGGAGAAACCCTGATCCACAAAAAAAAACCTCCCATTTGTGTCACTAGCTTCTTCATTCATGGCGGTGGGGGGGGGAGGGGGATGCCTTTTCTGACGCATTCAGAAAGAGAAAGCAGCATAGTTAAGGTCTTTCCAACATGGCTGTGATGAAATGACATGATCATTGACCTTTGTAGTAAGTGACCTTTAGGGAGCTTCCTGACTTAAGTTCTATCTTGTAGTCATGGCAAGGTACACACAGCAAGCATCACTGGAGAAAACCTTTGGGGCTGGCTCCCTGCCTAATTTCACAGTCACAGTAAAGCCTGTTTGCCTTTATGGACCTGCCCATCCATCCTCTTATGCCTCTATGTACACTTTAGTCCAATTTGGTCCAATCATCTCTCAATTGTTTCTCTTTCACAATCTAAATGTTCCCTTGCCAAGCTACAGACCTTTGGCTACTAGCAATTACAGTCAATATGATCACTGATTTCACAATTCATTGCTGAATTCTGAAAAAGGACTTCAGTAAAATTGACTCTGTCCAGCTTTCAGTAAAAAAAAAAAAATAACAATTTCAGTATTTTGATATTGTACAATCGTTGCATTTTTATTCATTGCAGTTCTACAGAAGTTTGTGAATAATTTTCAGGGGTGTGTATGTTCATTCCAGTACTTTGGTGCTAAGAATATATTTCATCTTATCTGCGTTGTGAGGGCAGAAAGGTAGGATACAGATATTGTAAAGTCAAATAAATATATTTTACATATAGGCTTCTTAGGTTTTTAAAATTCTGCACTCCAAAGAAGCCTGTCTCCTTTGTTTGCTACCAACGGCACCATTTAGCCTCCCTGCTGTGGACATGGATCTCTCCTAAGTTGAAACTGAAGATTCAAAGACTATGCAAAGGCCCTTTGTCTTTTCTGCATGGCATTTTGCCAAGCACAGCGACCACAATGGTGGAAACTATTATTTCATGCTGTCATGTCACACTTCGTAACATTGGGCTGCTGCAGCTTATTGTATGGCCAGTCCTTACGCAAACCCCTACAAGATGCTATGAGCATCTTCAGCAGACTGGAAATGTGAGGGGCACTCTTCAGCAGCTAATGCCATACTGAAAGCACAGAATTAGCCAGAGAATTTTCTATGTTCTTCTGTGCACAGTTTACACAGCTTGAGTAAATGCAATGTCATGTTTCTTCTCTTTAGGTTTTTTTTAGCCAACTGGGCTGATCCCTGAATGTGCTGGCTCTAAATATTCAAAAGATCACAAGTTAGCTCTTTAAGAGCCCAATACACAAGAAAAGGATATTAAAGAACAAAGGCACATTGATGTGCTTGTGTGCCCTATCAGAATATAGAGAAATGCACAGGAAGGCATGGATATATAAAGGACTTTCCTACAGTCTTTCTAACCTGTATATCCAATTCCCCATGATATGTTTAAAGAGCATGGTACAAATCTTCAAAGGATCTAAATAATGCACTGGAACTCCACGAATTGGACACTATAGCTGAATGGCAGGGCCAGTCATATTATTTTGCTTTGTTAATTTTTTCCCCATCCACAGTCTTATTGTTTTGGAATCAAGCATTCCATCCCAGTACCATACACATCCAAAATACAACCACTCTCAACTTAAGAAAGATTGGGGAAAATAAATAATTCTTGGTGGGTAACAGAAGACGCAAAGGACTGCCCATGTACTATGGCAGAGCCAAAGCAGCAAAGGAAATGTGGTCTGGGCATGGAAACAAGGGAAGAGGCAAACAGCACACTGAAAATTAAAATCCACACATAGAAAAACTTAATTGTTTTGTGGTACAGATGATTCCAGAAGCAGATCAAGACAATACATTTTGGGCCATGTTTACCCCCATGTGACTAAGCATCTTAGGACCCCAGCTTTTGATCACCAGTGAAGGTCTCATACCTTGCAGCAGTCACTAGAATTATGCTCAAGTAAGATGCTGCAGTCCCTTGGGCTTATCCTTTTAAGGCTCTCTGCTATTCAAGAAAGGAGGTAGAGCCTCAAGGAGGTAAACAGGCCAGGGAACAATGTAAAGGCTTGGTGGTTGTACCAAGGCTATCATTTGACCACACTGAGCACTCCCTCTGACCTGTCCAGGGTGCTGAAATTCTTGTCTGTCACTCAGCACCCCTACTCCAGTTGTGGGACTGACCAGAGTTACATCTCGCTGGCAACCAGCTAGGTTTGACCTGCTCTGTTCACCCTGCAAGCTTCACCATGGTACCATTTCAGAGTCCTGGATCCTATATTACTTC